>SWEM01000151.1:0-61311 GCA_019593585.1 Nitzschia palea | reverse complement strand
TTTTTGCGACGCTGCTTTTTGGATTTGCAGCTGCTGCAACTGATTCTTTGGGCCTTTGCGCAACATTGATTCTTTCCTTTTGGCCCCGCTGCTTTTTCGCCGCAGCTTGGCTTGGGCCTGATGCACCCATTGGACTAAGCGCAACAATCGGTTCAGGCGCCTTTTTGAGGTTTGCAAAGGCTCGATTTTTGCTTTGCAAACTTTGCAAATTCAAGCTTCTTGAACTGGCTTGGTTTGGGAATCGTTGCGCAGCATCGCTTTTGGATTTTACCATATTCTTTTTGACTGCCGATTGGCGGTTCTGCGCATCTTTGCCTTCTGCTGACATTGGGCGGTTTTGCGCATCTTTGCCTTTGGCTGGCAATGGAGTATTTTTTTGCAATGGTTTGGAACCTGCTGTCTTTCCATCTGCCGATTCGTCGGACTTCTGCAACATATTTTTTTGCGATGGAAGGGGCTTCGCTGAATCCTTTTTCATGTTTAAACCTTCATCGGACGAGTTGTAAGGTAAGGCGACAGACGAGAGGTTTTGTTGCGCATCCTCTTCCTCTTCGACTTCCGGTTCTTCATCTTTTTCTGCACGATTGATTGGCCTCTGTCTTGCCATATTTGCTGTTGGTTGGTTTCTATCGTTTGTGTCTCTTTCTGCTCCGTTTCCTGTTTGTGTTGCGCCCATCGCGTACGGAGCACTGCATTCATAGCTGTGTTTTGGTGTTTTCCTGCTTGCGCGCACGCCTCGCCACAGCACAAGTGTTTGTGTTTCGCGTACCTGGTATCGCCTGCGCTCCCGCGGCATTCATATATATGTGTTTTCGTGTTTTCGTGTTTTCGTGTTTTCGTGTTTTCCTTCTTGCGCGCACGCCTCGCTGCAGCACTGTAAAATACCAGACGACACAGACAGACCTCGCACACCTTTGTAATACATACTTAAACCTATGATAACCAACAGATCGCGCCAATTACAAATGGAAAATGACACAACGGTAAATGTACAGTCAACTTCGATATGGTACTTGCACATTCATGACAAACCAAGAACAACAACGGTAAAAATGGCCACACAACAACAGGAGTCACCAATAGAACCACCATCCACACTGGAGGAACAAGATGCTACAGTGTTTGGTACCGTCAATGAGCAACTGGCCGAGTCATTGGCTCAATTCGTGCAACGCGCCATTCAACAAGGCGTACAATCGTTGCCACTGTTGCAGGACGCCAAAAAATCGCAGGCTCTGATTGAAACCATTCAAAAGCCATACCTCAAGCATATCGATCTCGTGGAACTGTATGGAGAACGTAATCTCTTTACTCTGCGTCATATGGGACCTCGACGTCGTCAAACGATTGTACAACACTGGCAAAGTGGCACCCTTCCTTCTGTCTGTAGTAATCCTACTTCTGTTTCTACTGACATTGATTCCGTGTCGGATTCTACGCCGTCAGTCCTGCCGGCACAATCACAAGAATTATCTCTTGGTTCATATCCCACCCCCGAAGAAATTCCTTCCTCTCTTGATCTCGAAAAACTTCAAGAGGAGCTAGAACAATTGGCGTCCCAATTGCAATCAGCCAAAGCACGTCGCGATGCCTTGATTCAAGAAAGTGTCTCCCTCGACACGGCTGTCACTCTGACAGACCATGTCGTCGACTCGATCCAACAGGCTCAACTCCATCCTGTGGAATGTGTCACTACTGCCGTCACCAGAGGTCAAAGTCTACAACAGTTATCGCGGGAAGCGCAGCGATTGCGCCAAGACTTGCTTCAACAACAACAACAACAACAGTCATCATCGACGACTAAAAGTCCAGAGGATGATGATACAAAGGTACTTGCCCTTGCTCCAAAAAAACGAGGATTGACTTTAGAAGAGTCCTATCGTCAAGATCGTCAAACTCTTGCTACCAATACTGAAAATTTGGCTTCCATGGCCAATTTCTTGAAAGAGACCAAGAGAAAACGAAATTCTACCATTCCTCCAACGAAATAATAAAATGATCAACTGTAAAGAACTTTACAGGTGCCAGTCAAAAGGTCTATTGCATCTATAATATTATCTTTAATACATATCAGAAAGAACTGCAATTCAACTGCAAATCAACCATTTACTCATAACAATGGCTGTACCCAACAACAATTCCGTAGGGTGCTTCGACGTAGTTGCACCCCCTTTTGTATAAAGCTAATGTAGCTTACACAGTCACAACACAAGTTCCCATTCCTTCTCCTCCCCCGATCCCCTTTACCACCAAGTCACCCAATGGGGTTGTCCCTATGGAACACCCCGACATTCCAGCGCACAAACCTTACTGCATGCATCGGTACTAGTTTTGCCCGACGTTCCAACTTGATTACATAACGTCGTCACAGCTTGGTTACCTGGAAGGGATAGTTGGATAAAGGAACAGGTCCTTCCCAACGGATCACGCCAATCGGGTTCCGATCTTTGCAAGATAATGGCGTCGCCACGATATTGATCACAGTCGCCGACCGACATTCTTGGGTACAAGATCGACTACAAGCTTGATTGCCCGTGTCACCTCCGGTACCCTTTTGATTGCAATCCGAGGTAATATTCTGACCTTGTTGACGCTTGGTTTCAATGGCAGAACAAGTCGTGATACTGGGCTGCGAACTTTTCCAAACCGAATCCATACGACAATTCAAGGGAAGAGGACATTTATACACACCCGGTGAATTGGGATTGGCAAAGGAACCAAACCGTGCCGTGAGCATGTTCAAATACAAATTCTCGTACGCCACATAGGTCAAATTTTGCGTCAAGTTCATGGGTTTGGAGGAATTACCGCCACAAACAGGATAGATTTGGGTGTCTTCTTGAAAGTGATTCAAGGAATTGACAATCATTAAATTGTTCAAGATGGGATCCACCAAATGCTTGGCCCAGTCCAAGGATCCTGCAAACCAACTTCCTTCGGCACTTCCATTGACCAACACACGAGACATGGCATTATTCGTGTTGCGAACCGCTCGATCATTGAACCCTGGAAGGACCGATGGAATAAACGAGGCCTTTTCTTGCCATGCGGCAATCCGCCACTGTCGTTGTTGTTCATAATAGTCATCCAATTTGGTAGTCCCCGCATTGCCCGCAGGTCGGCCCAAATTTCCGTACACATCCACATTAATGACGGAATCCAAAAGAGAAAAGGGAAAGTAGGGAGCTGGTTGGGTGGTACGCCATACTTGATCCCCCACCAAATACAAGGCCATGCCTCGGGATAGAGCTGCCAAGCGAATATCCCTGACAATATTCGTCAACCTGGTCTGGTCAAAGGTTCGCGTCAATCCTACAAACAAAACAGGTTTTCCCGTCGACGTCTTGAAATAGGCTGGGCTGTTAAAGAACTTGCCACAAAGGTACAGGGTATCATTGTACACGATACTTCCCACACCAGGGGTATAGCTCGTTTGAACACGTTGGAAAACATAGTAATGCAACGCAATCTTGTGTCCCGAATTGACCAAAAAGGTATGATTAAAGAGTGATGCTGCTCCGGTATCCGAGATATCACCAGGGCGCTGCCAGGGGGTAATCCAGGTTCGGATATTGGCTTGCCAGGAAATGGCCAAATCTTCGGGAATGGGATCGGCTGCCAAGGAAAATGTGGACGATTGCGGTGGATCCAACCTGCCTCGTAATCCATTCGCAAAATTTTCCTCCGTAAACCAGGACCAATAGTGGGCTGCCAATGTAATATTGGCAGCAATGGGTAACCCCGTAAATTTAATGGGACGTACCGATGTTGGTGCCAACGATGGGTTTGTCATGGTGTAGGCGGCCAAAATGTCCAAATACAAGGTCCCATAGCCCACATGCTCTACTCCTTGGGTGTACAGAGCTGGATCTGTCGTGGTGATCCCATCACATGGTTCCACTTGTGTATCTTCGTGCCATTCATTGAAGGAATTCACCAATAGGAGGTAATTGGCACTGGGATCCAAAAGCTTGGTGGCATTTACCAACTGTGCCGCAAGGAGCGTTCCTTCGGCCATGGTCGGATCCAATCGTCGTGACATGGCAGTATGGTTGACGTCCAAGCGAACACCTCGGTCATTGAACCCAGGAGATACAGCAGGAACAAATGAGGTATTGTGGAATTGGGCATAAACTTTCCACGTTGCGGATTTTTTGTAGTAGTCGTTCACACGAGCTTGTCCAGCATATTGGGGTCGACCCGCATTACCATACCAATCATAGTTGGTTACAGCATCGAGATAATTGAGGGTCTTACCCGGTGGGTTACCCCATACTTGATCTCCAATGATGTAGACATTGGGACACTTGCTCCGGATGATTGGAACTACATCATCTAATAGCTCTCGTCCATCCAGCACACGTGTCAAATAAACCACCAAAACTGGTCGGCCATTGATCCTGTAATAATTGGGATGATCAAAATACTTCATTGTCCCGCATATGTAATCGAAATCACCTGGGACACGCCTCAGGTCATAGTTTTCAGATTGTTTAATGCGCCCTGTTGTTTCATAGACAATGGCAACTTTGTGATCATTCAAGTTGCTAACAACAGGAGGCGTTGTAAAGATGAGATTCTTTAAAAACAAATCTTCGCCGCCATTTGGTCCCCACCAAGAAGATGCCCAAACTTTAATGTTCCCTTGTCTACTCCATTCTAAATGTTGTTCGACTACCGATACCGCTCGATCGTCATATTCACCCAGTCGAATCTCATGGCGGGGCAGCAGTACCTTGCGAACATAACCCTCGCGAGAGATTTGAAAATGGCGGTACCACCATGGATAATAATATGCACCGACCGTGATATTGGTTGGAGGCGATGGTGGGATAGTCGGAAAGTTGACTTTGCTTCGCGCAAAGATATTTCCATGGACCCCTCTGTGGCAATCCAAGGCAATTAAAACGCCAAACAACAAACGAAGCCACATTCTATGATTTGACAAAAAGTGATCTGATACTAGAAGTGATCAAATTGCTGGTGATGCCCAAGCTGCTTCAGGAGTCTTTCTTGTGAGGCACGGCTCGTGGAACACCAAAGATGGCGTGACATCGGGATATCGAGGCTTCGTTATTTAGGAATGGTCCCACCTCTGTTGTCCACTACGGAAAGTTCCTCTGCGGGTCCGTTCTGTCACAACGGCGATTTATTAAGCCTTTCACACATCGAAATTCATGCTTTTCGGGTCATAGTGAATTTGTCGACTTCCCATGATGATATGGTGGGAGCATAAACGTTGAGAGACGTGCGTGCGCATGTGTATCGATGTGAGGTTGGTTCAACTGTAGGTTTCCCGCACTGAACTCATACCAGGTACCGGTTGAAATCTATGGTATATTTTTTTGGTACCCGATGGAACTCGTGCAAAAAGTCCCCTCGGCGTGACTTCGCGCGTGAAGTTTGGATTGAAAACGTCTCACACACACAACATCGTACGTACATGCCACGTAATCCGATTATGAATGTCGGAGACTACTGCCGGTAGTAATAAATTTACCACCGGTAGCTAGAAGATGAAGTCAGTGATACTGGATGTCTGCTACTAGGCGGATTGACTACTGGAAGTCACTACCGGTAATACCCCAAGCAATCTGAAAAGGCTTGCTGGTAACAACCACTTAAAACTACTTATTTGAATGGGTAGATGAGATAAATCGGTAGGTGGAAACGTTGTCGTGATATCGGTGGGTTCTTGTACAATTACTGTACCAGGAATTAGATGCCGATATGGGATCTGGAAATTGCCTAAACAGTGAAGTAAGAACTGGGCAAGCAGCAGTTTTATAGTAATGTCTTATTTCTATTTCACGGTGCCATTACCTTGTCCTTGTAACCAACGGTATGCGTTCACTGTCCGTACCTTGGGGTGATGCAACTTGGGTTTGTCGGCTATTCAAGGACAACAACTGAGACACTCCTTGCTTACGCCGAACTTGGTTAGTTACTGCATGTTCTGTTGCTATTTTTTGTCACTATCATCACAACAGTTAATCACACTGAGAGGTGAATAAGCCCCCTGTGCTGATGCTCCAAAAGAGTGACAAGAAACCCTGATTTCATGATATGAACCCGCCCGGATACAAACCAAACACAATTGTATGCCAAACATGTTTGATGTTACATCTCCCAGGATGAATGCAGAGAAAGTCTGACGACGTAGGGAAACCCCAACAGGACGGGCCCTAACAATCCAACACGAAAAGGTCAATATCAGTCAACTAGGCAGGAGATAGGTCCGCATTTCGACCATTCTCGCATGTGCAAGTACCAAACGACAAGTTATGTCTTTTCCATTACGATTGCGCCTTTTATCGTAGGTGTCCTTGAATGGTTTCATCATAATATTCCATACATTCCTTGAGTTGAGTCGGAGATATGAGTCTATGTTCCGTAAAGACAATCAGCAACATGATCATTTGCTGGCGAGGCAACTCCCCACAGTGACAACGCATGAAATCCTTGACACGCTCGAAAAAGACCTTGTCAGGAACATAGGCATCAGATCGCATGTGGCGGTTCCACAAATCCAACACTCGTTTCTCATGATCCTTAACGTCAAGATATTCTCTAAGTCCCTATATCGAGGGAGTGAATGGGTGGATGGACACGAGGATGAACGATAGATGTCGGACGGAACAGTGAGTGATCATTCCTTGTGCAAACAAAACAACACATCTACAACTAGAAGACTCACTCCCTGTGCCCACTGATCAATCCATTCATTATCCGACTCCTCATCAGAATCGACATCCCAATCCCCCACCCGTATTGGTACGCGTGATCGCGAGTGATAAAATTGACGCAGTGGCAGTTCTTCGTCGTCTGGTTCATCCAGTGTAGCAGCACTACCAATCTCGGGTGCTACAGTGGGATCAACACGAATACGTCTTCTCTTGGAGTTACGACATCGAACGAATTGAAAGTCTTCTAGCTGTGGTTCTTGTGGCATTTCCCGATCTACTTCTAACTTGGATTGGTCTCTATAGGCTCGGGTAGGTCTTGCCACAACATTTGTCTTGAGAGGATAGGAATAGAAATAGGTAATATTAGATTCAAACAGACACATTGCTTGAAAATGATGAGTTTGTGATCGACTTACAATGTTGTTTTGGTGTGTAATTTGGAATGCATGATGATCTCCATGAAACCTAGGTAGGTGCTTCCAAAGTTTACTGCGCGATGCCTAATCGAACAAAGCCCCATAGAAATATTAGCGACCCATGGGTTACAGACTATCTCCATACTTCGCATTCCTTATACTTACAGCCTGAAAGGCACAAAACGGGCAGACGTTGTCATCTCTCCACTCTAACCGCAAACGTGGAAAACAAAACTCATCCAATTCGGTAATCTCATAGTGAATTTCATCCGCTCCTTCGTGTTTTCCCAAACAACGGACCAAAAATGAATATTGTCGTGTGGTGGAAGACGATTGTTGACGCGTCGATTCCATCGGCAAATGTAGGTTGTTGTTGGGATTGGAAGCTTGAAATGAATTTCTGTCGAAATGAAAGGTTGACGGTCGACGGAGAGTAAAAGTTCGTAGTATGTCCCAGCGGTACCACCGGTAGGTACTCCGGGAAGATATGAATCTTAGTAGGTTATTCTATTTTCCTCTCCAACCCTGTGGCTGCCCCTCTACATCTTTATTCCATTGGAAGTAAACCATACTAGTAGATGTTCACAACAGAGAAGAATACGAATTAGTAATAAACCGTTTGAATTTACATTTAGTACCCCATTCATGTACTCTTGCGAGCCCTGCATCATGATCAGTTGACAACAAAGGCAATACCGCATTTCACATGGAAACCACATTGATCCAAACCCAACCCTTTGATCAGTTGCACTCTCATATTTTGGAGAGTGCTCTCATGGCGTCCTTAAAACTCCCATATCGGACTTTATCGTTGCGAACCTTATTTTGGCACCCTCTTTCTTCCCCCGCAAGGACTCCAAACGCTCGTTGCTCTCTAGCGTCCCTGGGTCATCATCTCTGACGCTTCTTGTGACGGATCTATGGTCGCACGATTCGGCGGTGGGCTCGATAGATTGTTCGCTTGGTTTCGTTGCCGGGTCAATGCTCAGAGCTTCGTCACTTGTTGGTTCTGACATTTCACTGGGTTTCTGCAACCTGGAATGGAAGCTTGATGTAAGATTCAAATCTTGTGAGTTTTGCAAATCTAATTCCTTTCTAGAGTTCGTTTTGGTCATTCGGGCTTGCCGCAACAATCGTTTCAAAGCTTCGACTTCTTTCACTAGTTCTTCAGGCGTTTTGGTAGTCAAGATCTTCATTCCAGTAAACTCTTCGGTGCTGCTACTATCGTCGTCATCGTAGTAGCTATCCGTGTGATTGCTGTTTGCCGACATGACAATGCCTGAAATGTGGAGCCGCCGTTCCGCGTCCTTTTCTTCGCTTCCATCCAGAATTTTATTTCGGTAGGAATAACAACAATTGGATAGAAGTCGAAGCAACAAAGATGATAGCACTTGCAACAAAGACAAAGGTATTTGCATTATCACGGGAAAGCATCAAGACCGGAATTCCAACGAACAACACCATTGTGATTGCGACCACGGCGCGAAAGATCTGCGCGCTTTCTGCAAATTCCATGGAAAGATGTTGTGCCTTGACTGCTTGAACAATTGTGAAGAACAAGGCTGCCAGGTTCACAAGGCATACTGTTCCAATGTAGGCATAAGAGCCAGAGAAGTTGCATTGACCTCGCACTTCATCGGGTCTTCCAAAGGAGTCGTAACCCTCGACAACCATTTCGTACTCGGGAGGAACGATCGCCGACATGACAGCGAGTATCACAGTGTTTACTACATGAAAGAATCAATGTGAGAATAAATGGACATGATGCAATCAATTCGGATTCCTCGAAAAGACTCACTGGTCAGTAAGAAAATCATCGGCTTGGCCACATCCCAAATCGTCACCTTGATTCTCTGCAGACGATTCGATTTGTGCAAAATTATGTTGATGCGGTGTGTCTTGGTGAATAAAGCCGAAATCGTCATTGAGAAACCCATGGTACCAAGCCATGGAACCGAAATGCATGCGATGGACGCTCCTTCCAAACTAACCAATCCGTGGTCAATACTCAACGGGATTATGGTACATGCCATCACCATGGCACCCATACAAATAATGTACAAAAAGAAGGGTTGGCTTGCCATAACCACTCGAGTGCTTCGATTTCGATGTGTCCAGGTCATGAGGCCCATTCCTAGAACCAGCGCTAATCCACAAAGGACTAGAACACTTATACGGACAGCTGGATGCACCGTATTGTCTTGAACGGCTGCCGGTGGAATATCCGGAGGAAGATTCGATGTTCCATCGTTGAAAATGTACGGTGTCCTCTCTGTCCATTTACCATTTCGATAAATATGGGAAACAGACTCGTTGAACTCAACCATTCCCGCTTCAGAGGAAGGATGTGTAAAAAAATTTGTCACCTTGTACAGTGTGTGTTTTGGATCTTTGGCACCTGTCAAAGGATCAAAGACAACCAGTCCGTTTATTCCACCAAACGTCGAATTGACCATTGTCTTGTAATGCTTCTCTCCATCCAAAAAGAGATTCTCGTCAACAGCGCCACAAGCTGCCAGTCCCAATGCTATAGTGGCTTCGTAAATGAATGGGATCTGGACAGAGTCGAATTTCTCCATAAAGTAATCTGGAAAATCGTTGAAACTGTCTTCATACACTTTGTTGCCGTCGTAGTGCGGACCGACTTTATATACATAGTCTATATCTTCCGGATTATTCATTTCTCTCAAGGACTCCAACAGTGTCTCGTATCCGACTAATCCTATCCCCGGAATACCACCTGTTGCATCCAGCATGGAACTACCCTCATAGGCAAGATGTAACGGTGAATTGGCTTCAAATTTTCGACCAGTAAGCTTGTCAAAACTATCAGCAAAGATCCATTGATGATGACCCGTTCCAGCAATACCGATTTCCTGTGCAATGGTAAGAACTTGGTCATGCGTTTCTGGTGTGAATAAAATGGCAAAAATAACTTGATATTGCGTCGCCTTGATACTGTTAAGTGCCGTTCGGATGGAAGTAATCTGTTCATCAATAGAGACTTGATGAATTTTCATATCCGGTGCGTTCTTTTCGGCTGCCATGCGCAAGCCCTGCACAAAGGAATTGCCGTAGGCGTCATTGATATTGAGTACCGCCAAATGGGTCATGCCCAACACTTCATACATGAATTGAATAATCGGTATAGCGTTACCACGGTCCGAGGGAATGGTGCGTGCAAATAATGGATATTGAAATTTGTCTTCCAAATCAGCACTGGTTGATCCACCCGAAATCTGGGGAAATTTGCGCAGCCCAGTGAATATACTAGTTGCGATCGATACGGCCGAACGGTATGCTCCGATAAATCCACAGGGTAACCGTTCGACCCCCGGCTGACGATTGGTCATATTCAATACATGATCGACTCCGACACTGGGAGTATATTGTGTATCACCAGATTCGAGTGTAAATCGAACATTGCAACGCGATGGAAGCCCCTCCAATTCCGGTACTAGGCGACTATCTCCAGTATTCAAGTGATGTGCTGCCAAGGCAATGGCGGCCAAGTCTTCGAATGCAACAAATTGAGCAATAGAATCACCGTAGGTGAAGGGTTGGATAATGTCAAAATGGCAAATAGCAAGTGGTCCGTCACCATTGGCAAGGACATCCACATTACTTCCTTGTATTCTGGTCCACGTGGTGTTCGGATCAGTGCGAAGTGCATCCAATTCTCGCAGTGAATTCACCACAGGTGTCTTGTTTTCCATGTCTCCACTAATTTGAGCGAGGTTGGAGGAAGGGGGGACCGTCCTTGGAATGACAGTCGCTGCCACAGTGTGGTCGTTCGTTACCAAAGATTGTCGTTAGAAACGATGTGAGAACGAGAGAACAGTATGGATCTCACAGTCCGCTACGTACTCGCCTACCCGGTTATGGCAGTGCGATGAGTGCTTGGCATCCGAAAATTGCCCTCTTGACCACGACGCTTGTTTAACTGTAAGCCCAATGGCAAAGGCAAGCTTGGAAATCCTACTGGGCATGGTCTGTTGCTAAATAAGTCAAGGTTCCCGTTTCCGACTACAGTACCAGTAGTATTATGATGTATTTTTCTTTTTCGAAATACCATATTCTTGCCGCTTTCAAAGAGTGACACTATAATTATAATTAGGCGTGGGCACGAGCTGCAGAAAGCTGTTAAGTAACGCAAGTGCAAGAAAGCCGCGCAGATTCGTGGCAATTGGCACGATTCGTGGGTGCCTTGCGTTTCGAAAGCACTGTGAAGAATTGCATGCAAAGTTGAACTTTCTCTGGACAACTTGTGAGGGACAAAAGTTCATACGGTATTTTGCCTATTTTGTATTACAAGTGAATCAGGAAACCTCTAATGGGAACACGACTCAATAGAATGCAATGGGTGGGAAATCAGATGTACCTAGTACTACCGTAGTTTTGAAGCCTCCTTGGTTTGGTTACAACTGCATCATTTGGGACAACAAAAACAACTAGATTTTTATTCACTGCTGTCCTTTGACATAAATCAGGAGGTTCTTCCTAGATTAGGTCGAGTATGTCTTCTCTTTTCAAAAGGGTGGAAGACACCAAGCCTTGGCCCGACAAATTTCATTTTGCGAGTTGATGACCCAAATCTCTAGGTATTCTGCATGAAGACACATCCGCCGACATTCCTGTTGAGAGTCTCCATGCAAGGTATCTCCCACGATCGAATGTCCCAATAACTGCATGTGCAACCGTAATTGATGACCACGTCCTGTTTTGGGTTGAAGAAGGATACGAGTATAATCGTTGGTAGAATCATCTTGGGAATGGTAGTAGTACTTGGATACTTGGTATAGAGTTGTTGCTTCTCTTGGTTTTTCAGCATCCGTATCGGTTGTCCATGCCTTGTATCCCTGTTTTGTAAGCTTGTGTCCAATGGCAGCATCAATCTTGCCCGCTGGTGCTTGGACATGGCCATGCACCAACGCCACGTATTGTTTGGTCACGTGGCGATCCTCAAATTGTTTAGAGAGTGCCGTGTACGCCTCTCTAGTCTTGGCCATGACCACAATACCCGATGTATCTAGATCCAAACGATGACAGGGACGAGGAATCCAAGTTCTACCATCATCATTGTCATGATTATCATGGGTCGCATTCTCCATTAATTTGGAATTTTGTAGTAGCAATTGTGCATTCACTCGTGTTGCCAAGGAATCCGGTTCCGATTTGCCGGGTAAAGTGAGTAATCCATCTGGTTTGGAAATCCAAAGCAAATCATCCATGTGTGGTAGTAGTGGTGGCAAGGTCTTGATTACTTCATCGCTCAAATCCACAGGTTCTATGGTGGGTTGTAAAGGAAACCATTCCAAGGACGAGGAACTGGATTTGTTCTTCTCTGCTTCAAAAACTCGGACAATACGTCCTTGATGCACCATCCATCCACCCGACTGCAATAATGTCTGCCATTTAGTACCACTACTACCACCACCATTATTATAATTCTTCTTCTTCTCCTTGGATTGCTCAAAGGGTGTCAATAATATCGGTCGACCCGTGGTTGGATTCGGAGCCCGAAAAATGGGATGGGATGGTTCAATCAATATTGGTGGAATAATGGGGGGGGATGAAAGTGACACTAATCCATGAGCTTGTCTAGAACCTGGTGGACTACCGATAGAACACAAACAAAAGCTCCCCCAGAGTAGATTACTGCCATAACCGGATAACCTTCTACGAAGACCCATGACAAGTAATAACTCTCTCAACTTTTTACTTTCATCCACTCATCATGGTTCGACTTTTCATCACAATCGTGGATTGCGGTGGCAGTTGTCCAGTGTTCGGACAGTCCCATGACGCGCGACGCGAAGCCTACGTAACCCTACAACGGAAATCGGAATGGCAGTTCGGACGGCTGTAGCCAAAAAACTCTACAACGCCACCTTTTTGTTAACAGCCAAACGTCGTACCTGGAAACAAAAACCCACCGCAGGGTGGGACTCTACACACCAAGGTGACACTTCCATCACACATTGTGGGTTGTGAGTAGGTGCACACACCAGAACACCGACACAACTTGGTGTGATTGCCCTCTCCAGCCTTCCATTATTATTGTTCGTTGGCATTTTCTTTTCTTCTTCAATGATTAAGAAACGCAAGGCAGCGGTTCGGATTCAAGCATGGATGCGTCGAGCCTTGGTTCGAATGCATTGGGGTGAGGTATTGGAAAAGGTTTCGGAACGAAATCGCTTGCAAAGAAAAGTGGCCAAATTCCAGTCCAAATTAAAGGCGGTGCAAAAGGAACGCGAGGCTCTTAGCGAATCCATGGAATCAGTCAATACCAATACGGCCCGCCAGGTCTGGGAAGCATCAGTCCTACAAGGAACTTCGGAACATGGTGCTCCCGATTGTGCCGTTTCGCCGATGATGCAAGAAATTCTCAAGTTACAGGGAGAATTTCGATCTCTCCAAGTCAAAACGAAAACAGTAGATGGGATTATGAAACCCTTGCACAAGAATTTGGCATCTGCCCAGGAAACGTATAATGGGTTTCGAACCAAATATCTCGATATTCAACAACAAATTCAAGCCTTGGAGGCCAACAAGAAAGAATTGATACGACGACGTGGCGAGGCAGAAAAACGAACTGAAGAATATATACAAGAGGGCAAATCACTGGCCAATCCTAGCACGGCGGGGGCGGGTCCGGTCGATGAGAATTTTCATCGTGCCTTTCAACAAATAATGGAAATTCTTCAATTACGTTGTGACGATAAAGATTTGATTGAAGATGTCCAGGAAGAGATTGATGCCTTTAGTAAGGAAGGTTACCAGTACAATTATGATGAAGTTCCAACAATATTTTCGCCACAAAGACGAAGGAGCTTGGGAGCCGGACCATCGCCTCGTTTGTCTGCCTCTAATCGAACACAGGGGAGTTCGGGGAGTGGTGGTCAGTCTCGACGAAGAACATTACAGGGATCATTGGCGGGGTTGGGATCACCGTCAGTGGCAAGATCAAGATCACCACATGGTCGACAAGAGCGGTAAACACATGTTGATGTTGATGATGATGTGTTGATGGGGTGATGGTACTACTACGAGTGGATGATATCAGGGGAGTCCAGGGGTTAGGGATGAAACTCATATAAGCTACTTGGTAGTGTAGTTCAACCTTGTTTGTCTTCATGTTATTTTGATTAGATGGTTCTATTTTAACGAGCCATTGGATTGGCACTTCCTGGATTGGTTTGAATTCGATCATCGATTCGAAGAATAGTAATGGCCGCTTCCGTGGCAAATCTCAAACTTTTGATTTTGGACATGGCGGGTTCCACGACACCGGCTGCCAAATTGTCCCGAATCGTACCATCTACCAAATTCAATCCATAATTCTTGTAGGATGGTGGTGATGATTCACCATCGGTCGTAGTACCAGCACTACTACTGAGTGTCTTGGCATGCAAGGCTCGGAGTTTGGCCACCAGATCCGAACTGTCCTTGGCAGCATTGACCGCCAATGTCTTGGGGATGACAAGTAATGCTTCGGCAAAGGCTTCAATGGCCAATTGTTCACGAGTATCCAGAGTGGTGGCATAGTCTTGCAAATATACCGACAAGGCGGCTTCGACGGCTCCTCCACCCGCTACTAGAGTATTGGATTCCAACATTCTCTTGACTACACACAAGGAATCATGCAAGGCTCGTTCCATTTCATCCAACATGTAATCATTGGCACCACGTAGAACAATGGTCGATGCTCCACTACCTTGACATCCATAAACATGCAAGAGTTCACCATCACCGACACGAACTTCCTTGACACCCCGACATGTTCCTAAACATTCTGGATCGAACGATTCTTCACCTTCCATATCGGCCATGGTTACTACCAATTGTCCCCCCGTAGCCTTGGCCAATCGTTTCAAATCTTCTCGGGGCACCCGACGAGCACACAATACTCCCGCCTCGACAAAGTACTTCATGCAGACATCATCCATCCCCTTGGTGGTCAATACTACCTTGGCACCGGCTTGAATAATTTTTTGAATCTTTTCCTTGGTAATATCCATTTCACGTTGTTTAATATTTTCAATTTCTTGAGCATCCTTGACTTGAATCGAAATTCCCATGGCCATGCGATGTTTTTGTAAATTCATGTCGAGCATGGCAATCTTGATGAATTCCGTCGGTGTGGAGGCGTCGTCATTAGCATTATTATTATTGTCACAATTACCGACCGAACTAGGCATGCCTTGACTGGCACGTTGGGCATTCAAACAAAAGCCACTTTTCATCAAGTAGGATTCCAAACTGGATTGTCCATGAGCTTTGAGGATATGAATAGCACTGAGAGGATATTTGGGTTTGCCACCCTCTCCTGCTGTTGGTGTAGTGGCGACGGAACGAGTCGCATCCACGGCCAATTGAGCAAAGAAATCACCTTCCTTGCCAATAATTTTGGAAGACATGCTGGTACGTGCTGCTTGCAACAAATGATCATCCGTGAGAGATTGGACTGGAACCAACAAGGTTTGTTTAATATAGGCAATGGCGGCCTTGAGCGCCAGACGATATCCAGCCAAAATGGTAGTAGGATGCAAGCCTTGTTTGGATACCAATTCCAAGCCCCGTTTGAGTAATTCGGCAGCAATCAAAACGACCGAGGTGGTTCCATCTCCCACTTCTTTATCTTGCATTTGCGCCAAATCCACGAGCAGTCGAGCGGCTGGATGTTCCACTTGGAGTTGAGCCAAAATGGTCGCACCATCATTGGTAATGATCACATCGCCAATATCATCCACCAACATTTTATCGAGACCGACCGGTCCCAAGGAGGATTTGACAATATTGGCCACGGCAATGGCCGCCGTGACATTGGCCACTCGCACATCGGCCCCCGATTCCCGCGAGCCTTGTAAAAACTATCAACATGGGAGCAGTCAAGAGTCAAACATACCGGTAACCATGATCCACATAACATCACCATCATCATAATCATCATCATCATCAATAGCAACAATACCAAGAAGAACAAAGTATGAGAAGAAAAAGTAGAGTGTGAGTAAATAGACAAATGCACTTTTTTCACCAATAAATATCTTGCCAAATGTCACTAGCTACGGCCCATTGTTGGTTGTCATGGCATCGATGAAAAAGAGTACGTACCAGGCCACTGGCAGCTGATGCATTGGCAGTGCCTGACATTATTGTTGTATAGCGAGGTAAAGTTGGTTTGTGTCTGTCTGTGTGTGTGTTACGATTCTACAATCGTATGAATGATTCCCAATCAGAGCTGCTGGTTTCCCTTGGTGTAGTGCTGCATTGGTGATGAGAGAAATCAAAGGATGAGTGCAGAGTGGGACCGACAGACACGAACGGCTTGCAGTCGTCCAAAAGGCAGCGAAGGACAGAACGCTGCAATCGACTCGTTGGAGTACACTCGCAGCGGTTCAAATGGAGTCGATCCATTCCATCGAAACAGAGACGCTTGTGCCGGAATGGAATTCCCAAGACGGACGAAAGATCCGGAGGACTCGAGAAAAGGCGAAGAATCGCCGACTGGAAAGAATCCAAAGAACAAGCCGTCGCGACGGTTGGGGACGCCGTCCAGCGATTCTCGCCCGGCAGGATCCTTGGAACATCCTTTGGTGCCTTGACACGACGCATCATCTTCGTTCGACTGCGGTATTTCTACTGTACCATCATTGCCCATACTTGGTACCGTTTGGTAAACTTCCACACTCCACCTCCAACACCACCACCAACAAGTACAGTCACGAAACTCTCACTGTCTTGACATAGCAGAGACAAGAACAGAAACCGAAATCCTATCTTCCTCCATTCCTTTCAGTCATTGCTCCTCAAATGTTGTCCTCTACCATCCGCTCTTCGATACTTCGCCGTACTGCCGCCCCTGCAGTGGGAGCTGTGCGCAATCTCAATGTTCACGAATACGTCTCTATGGAAATCCTAGAGCACTATGGCGTCAAGGTTCCTCGTTCCTTTGTGGCCAGTACACCAGATGAAGCAGAATATGCCTTTCTTCACAATATCAACAAAGGTACGTTTGTTTTTCTACCGGTACAAGTATTTGCCAGACTCCCATGAGCCATGAGGTGATATTTGATGTCCATGTCCCACTGCGTATGGTGTATGAACAGTAAAAACAAATTCATTGCATCATCCCCACCTAACAGTAAGGACCAACTCTGTACCTGGTACTCACCTCTCCATTCATGTCTTGCATTCTTCAATTGTACGGTACTTCGCCTCAGCCGGTGAACCTCTCAGAGATTGCGTCATCAAGGCTCAAGTCCTGAGTGGTGGTCGGGGTCTTGGAACCTTTAAAAATGGATTCCAAGGTGGTGTTCACTTTGTTACCAAACCTGGTCAAGCCAAGGACATGGCTTCCAAAATGTTGGGACAGGAACTCGTCACCAAACAGGCACCCAACGGTATCGTGTGCAACAAGGTCTTGCTCATGGAACGACTATATATGCGCCGAGAAATGTATTTGAGTATCATTATGGACCGTGCCAGTCAAGGACCCTTGTTGGTTGGATCTCCGGCCGGAGGAACATCCATTGAAGATGTTGCCAAGTCCAATCCAGAAAAAATCTTTACCGAACGTATTGATATTACAGAGGGTATTCAAGATGATCAATGCGAACGCATGGCCACCAATCTAGGATTGGAACCAGGATCTGATTCATGGCACAAGGGGATTCAACTCATGAAAAATCTCTACGCTCTCTTTGAAGGTGCGGATTGTACCCAAGTCGAAATTAATCCCCTCGCCGAAACCCCCGATGGTGACGTTGTGGTCAGTGACGCCAAGATTAATTTTGATGAAAATGCCGAATATCGACAAAAGCATGTTTTTGAGAAACGAGATTTCACTCAAGAAGATCCTCGAGAAGTCGAAGCATCCAAGTACAATTTGAATTATATTGGTCTCGATGGGAATATTGGATGCATGGTCAATGGTGCCGGATTAGCCATGAGTACCATGGACATTATTCAACTCATGGGTGGAACTCCAGCCAACTTTTTGGACGTCGGGGGTGGTGCCAATGAAACTCAAGTTCAAAAGGCTTTTGAAATTCTCAATGGCGATGACAAGGTCCGGGCCATTCTTGTCAATATCTTTGGTGGTATTATGCGTTGCGACGTCATTGCCTCGGGTATTATTAATGCGGCCAAGGAAATTGGTATTCGTAAACCCATTGTCATTCGTCTTCAGGGAACCAATGTGGCTGCGGCCAAGACCATGATTGAAGGATGTGGCTTTAAAATGATTGTGGCCGACAATTTGGAAGATGCCGCCAAAAAGGCAGTGGGAGTGGCAGAGATTGCCGCACAAGCGGCCAAGATTCAAGTCAATGTTCAATTTGAAGGATTCCAATTGTAATCCTCTATATTGACAATGATGAAAAATGGAGTTGATGCGAGTGTCATCATGGAGACAGTGTGGTTTCCTTTTTCTTCCTTCTTCGCAAACCGTAAACGAATTTTATAGAAAATTGTAATTCTCTATAGCAAAATTACTATTAGTAAATACTAGTACTTCTACTGTACCGGTAACTTGCAAGGATCAAAACAATGATCCAATGACGAATGTTGATAGTTGATATCGACTTTTGCACCTCCTATTTTGGTTTGATCCCCCTTTCACAATATGGCTGTCCCCACATTCATCCCCCAAAGTGAGCCACCTACGACCGGTAGTACGATCTTCCATATTCGAAACGAGACGAGATCTTTTTTTCCTTGGCGACTTGATCGTCTACAAAACAAATCATAATGAAGACTTTATTCCATTCGGTGATTGCAACTTGGATACACTTGGTGGTGTTTCATTCAATTTCCTCTTGGGCATTTGTTGTTATTCCAACAACCACAACATCGTTCGGGACTAGTTCATTGCCTGTTCCAGTTTCCCAATTGTCCTCCTCCACCACTTTCCGACGGTTGACCAAGATGGCCGCTACCACTACAGGACCTGAAATTACAGTCATTTCTCAACCGGATGCTACATTTTTAGAACAAAAGGGTGTCCTGGATTGGGGTACCTGGGGTTGTGGTGTGAGCAAGTTTCCCTGGACCTATGATTCGGCCGAAACTTGTTATCTGTTAAAGGGCAAGGTAACCGTCACACCCACCGATGGACGTCAACCAGTCACGATTGGTAAGGGAGACTATGTTACCTTTCCAGCTGGTATGAGTTGTACTTGGGATGTGACGGAAGCGGTCCAAAAACATTTCATGTTTCATTAATCATTTTGTGGGCGTGGATACGTTTACACAGATGAGGAAAGAATTCGAAGTACTAGTAAGCCTAATGAACAGTCATCCATCCATGCTTTGTGACAAAATGGAGTTATTGCACTCTGTCAGAAGAAAGTATAATTAGTCATCAACGGCTAGCCTCCTATTCATCCCATATCGCATCCCATCCAACGTTCAACCCATCACATCCTTTTGTCTCTATCAATTGGCAAATGATACTTTCATCACTGTCGCTCCAACCAACAATTCCATTCCTGGCTCCAAAGTGAGTTCTACATAGGCTTCCAGTGGTCGATTATTGACAAAGGATCCATTGGTAGATCCATCATCGATATACAAATATTTTCCATTTTTCATCAAAAACTTGCCATGTGTCGTCGAAACTTCGGCATCTCGTGGAAGACTAATGCCATTTTTGGTAAATCGTTTCGATTGCGAACGTCCAATCATGCAAGTTTTGTTGGCAGATACATCCAAATGAAAGACTTGACCGGAATAATAGCCAGCCATGATGTCTACCTTGAGGGTACCAGGTTCCATGGAGGACGACGATGACGATTCTGCAGTCTTGGTGACATCCACCTTTTCATCATCATCACTCGTGACTCGTCGTTGTTGTTGTTGTTGCGGATCGACATTTTCTCCCTCACAAATGGCCTTGACTTGTTCATGATCATTCCATAAAGTCTTCATTCCTTGATCCAATTGTTTCGAAAGACGTTCAATGGTTTGTTCGCAAGCAGCATCGGTTTCACCTTTAGCCCGCAATAGCCACCAATGCAAGACTTGGTCGACAGTCCACTGATCCGTGGGTTCTGTTTTTTTTCAACGAAAAAATAACAATCAGCACAAACAACATCCATGAGATGACATTATCCAAGAGCAGACTATGCGCATTCGCAGCGGAAAGAGAGAGAGGTGCGTACCATCATCCACCGTATATGGAAAATCATGAATCATCCTGTACGAAATGGAAGCAAATCGTTTGCTTGGCACTTGGTACAAAACGTTGGGGTGCAACGTATAAAGTGTGAGGGATCATGGTTGCAACAAATTTCTTCTTGTCAAATATCGACTCGTTCCGTGAATTTAAATTTTATATACAACAATCTTCAGCAATGTAGATTGAAATTAAAAAGGATCGATTTGATCGAGTCCCTGTTTGTTCCAGCGGGAATGGAACCGTCACAAAAGTCATAATATGGTCGACTACACTTGTGGAACGGATTTCCATTTCACACAAATAGAATGTGACGCGTCGCTACTGGACAAACCCGTCAATTGGACCGGCAAATGATCCAATTCACCACATTATGGATATCATAGAGATACAGCCTAAGGGCGACTCCACTCTAAAGCCGAATCCGATTGTTCCTTCCACCGAAACCACAACGACACGAGGATCGACTGCCCGTAGTACTCATCCTCAAGCAAACAAGGCTGAGAGATGGAATTCCTTGCGTCAATGGATCAACAATCGTTTGGAAGATGAAAAGGCAACACCAATGTCAAGACTGCCACCATCAAATAAACAATCTCTCCATCCGATTCATGATTTATCGGCCGATGAATTGGCATCCTTCCGTGCTCGGCGAATTAGTGTCACACTTCAAAAGCCATGTCGAGATTCGAAATGGGGATTTAGTCTGGAACAACATGCCTCTGAAACTAGGGTTCAAATCAAACGCATGGGCAAACGACGTGGAACTTTGTTGGAGTATGCTCCCTTTCAACCGGGTGATGTTCTAGTCTCTATCAATAGTCAACTCTGCATCGATGCCTCCACAACCATTCAACAACTAGTCGAAATGGAAAGTGATATCCCAATTACTTTGCTAGTAGAAACACCCCAAGGAGATCCCAATTCTGTACAAGTGGTGGTCCACCAACCAGCAGTGTCGGCATCTTTGGGAATTCGATTTTTTATTTCCAATCATCATGCACGTGACGATGGAAGGGAAAACGGCAATCAAGAGACGATTGACAACTCCACCACGGGGGACAGCAAACCACCCCAAGAGTACAAGGACATTAAAATTTTGACCACTACATCGCGGGTAGTCGACGACGACAGTCTTTTGCGAATCAAATGTATCGAGCCAAATGGAATCTTGGCCCATTCACCACTAAGGCAAGGGGATATTGTGGTGGCTATCAATGCTACTCCGTGTAGTCTCATGTCTCCACAGGAAGCAAACACTTTATTGTATCAGTCCAGTGAGAGTGTTACAATTATTGCCATGAAGTCAAACCCCAATCTCCAACAGCAATGGTTGCGTCATGCCCGACGGGCCGGAGTGGCAATTGGAGGTGGAACCGTAAGTCTCCTCCGTAACAAAATCGACACAAACAGTACACATCGCGACGAGTACCATGTTTCTGACTGTGACAGTTATTTTCTTTTTTTTTCTTGTTTGGGACAAAAATAATAAATAGATGGTTGGAATTGGATTGATTTTCATCCCCACTCTTCCACCTCCATTTGGAGAAGCCTTATTGGTGGGGGGTGTTTCCGTGTTGGGAACGGAATTTGAAACACCCAAACGAATCATGAAGTCAGCCCGAGATTCGTTTGAACGTGTCGTGGGTAGTGGTGAAGACGAGGAGCCATTGTCTAGGCAAGACAAGGATCATGATACTATCCATGCCAATAACAGTACCGAATGTGGATTGAAACAAGGAGACAATCCTTCCAACAAATCAAGTTCTATGAAGGGACGAGTCAAGACTTTTGGACGTCGACACGTACTGCCACTTTTGAACCAAGCAGTTGGAGACCGCCCACCAACGAAAAACGACGACAATGGATGATGCTTTGACACAAAGGAAAGAAAACCGTAAAATTGCCGAACATGGTTGCGCGTTTGGTTTGTCGCTACAGTGCAATCATGGGTCTGGAAATTGTTGTTGCAAAGCGGGATTGACCCCACCCGGCATCGCCGACAAGGAGTAGTTTTCTGAAAGTCATGAAGCAGGAAAGTCGCTGAATTTGTATCCAAACAGAATTTCAACCATTGAAATTTTGAGAGGTCTGATGACACTGACGGGAGAATCACCGCTTGGCATGTTGTAATCGAGCCTTTGCGCCTAATATTTTACCGATCAACAAGGAAACATACGTAATCTTGTTATTTTTAGTACTGTAGGAGCAGAATGGTTTCCAAACCTTTTCTGATCCGTTAGCCTTCACTGCGTAAAAAATGCATGGAAAACCCCAAGGCTGTTTTTCCGTGATTGGATTGGCGATTGGTCGCCTTGCTCGCACTAGGGGCATATGTTCCAAATGGGTCAAGTAGGCATCAAATGTACCCGATGTATGCGGGTATGACATGACTAAGACTCCATTTGCTGTGTAACGGACAAACCGTCTACCAAGAAAATTCTCATTTTTGTGGGCTGCGGCTGACGCGGTGACAGCATGGAAACCAACACATGATTTCATTTCCAATTGCACGCATTCCGAAACTACTTTCGGTAGAGCAAGCAAAAAGTCATCATGGTTCGGTTAGGATCGGCAACGAAACGAAGAAGCCCCCAGAGAGGTGGCAGTCCTGTTCAACATCCTTCATCGCCAGAGAGGAGAGTAACACCACATCCTTTATTGGAGACCTCTCCGCAAAAACGAGCGTTTTCATTCTTGCTTCGGATGCTACACAATGCCAACGAAGCAAAATGCAATTGTGAGGAAGAAAAGCAAAGATTGGTACCAAAGCTCTTGAGACTCTTAAATCAAGCAAGGAAAGAAAAGTACAACCTCACCGAGACATATGAACATGCCTTACAAAAAGCTCGAAAGGATCTTTTGTCGTCAAACAAATACTGGGAAACAGCCGTTGACGGCCTGAAGCAAAGTCACCATCTAGAGGTACTGCACCTTCAACAAGCACTTATCGACAAGGATATGGAATGCAATCGGTTGAGAGCACAGGCCGACAAGTTTGTGGACGAAATCGTAACCTTGGAAAAAATCCTGCGTACATTCCAGGTTGAAAAAGAGAACGAAAATATCCAGTTAAAGCAAATAGTCATGGAACATGAAGAGACTATCATGAAAGTGCTACACCAACAGACAGCAGAGAGAAATGCGACCATGCAACACCAAATGGAACAAACGGAGCAATTAAAGGCTTCGCACGCAGAACAAATCCGTGCCATGGAGGAGCGCAATTCAAAAACTATGGAAGAGCTCAAAAACAAAATCATGCATGCAACAACTCTTCTTTTGGCACTTCAATCTCAAAAAGACCGCGAAGAACACCAAAAACAAGTACAAATGATTCATAATGAGTTCATGTCAATCGCCAACAAGTTGAAATTGCGCACCCAAGAACCTGTCCAGAATCTTCAGCACCTAGAGAAAACCATCGAAAATTACCAGATGGATCTTGATGAAGTCTCATCGCCGCTTCCAATGATGCTGTCGAGAGGGGAAGAAACTAGTGAATCGTCGTTGAAGTCTGGTACCTCTCAATCCGATGATGGTAGAAAGCAGGATACTTCGGAAAACGATCATGTCACGACGATTCGTGCACTGCGAGAAAAGCTTGAATCAGAAAAAGGAAGATGCGATGGGCTTATGGAAAGAATCAGATACATGGAACAACAATTGGGTCAGACCATCGAATTGAAGGAACAGCGTCAAGTGACTATGCAACTAGAGGCTAGATCCCAAACACTGATCGACAAAATTATGGAATTGGACGCGAAGCTACATGAAAATATTGGGACTATGGCAAACATGCAGGCTGATCATACAATGGTAGTCTCACATGCGTCTCAGGAACTTGAAATGACTAGACGCGAAGTTCTGGCAGAAAAAGCTGTCAATACTCAGCTGCGCGATATCATGGAGGCCCAACGACAAGAAAACGCGGAAACAAAAGCTTTACTACACATGAAGGCAAATGAATATGAACAGGCGGCCCGCGCCATGGAAGCCGATCACCCGTTAGAGTTACAAACTATGAAGCGCCATGCCGAAGCTACTAGTCTGCAACTAATCGCCGAGAGAAGCGCCAGTACAGAAATGCAGCAAAAAATTGCTACATTGCAAGTTGAGCTGGAAGAGTTGCAAACGACTTTGACGACAAAAACTGACCAGCACGCACGACTTATGGAGGAACTTGCCAATTGCAAACAACTTATCACCGATATCAAGACTGAAAATATTCAGCTCCAATGCACGCTGGACGCATCTAATGAAGATCTTGCTACTGAAAAGAGAAAAAATACAAAGTCGAGGCAAAAAATTACTGCTTTACAAGCTGAGTTGGAAGCGATACAAACGGCTCTAACGACAAAAACTGAAGAGCAAACACGAACAGCACGAGAACTAGGGGACAAACTTGCCATTAGCAAACAGCTTCTCACATATATCAAGACTGAAAATACTCAGCTCCAAAGCAAGCTTGACGCGTCCAATCAAGCACTTGCTGCGGAAAGAAAAGAAACATCTGAGATGCATCAAATGATTGCTGACGTCAAGAAGGAGAATGAAGAGATTCAAGGAAAATTAATCAAGATAACATTGGGACATGATAGTGATGTAGGGGCATTAAGGGAAGAGCTTGCGACGAGCCAGCAGACGCTCATGGCCACCAATGCAGAAAAAGATGACCTTCGAAAAGAACTGATAGCTTTGAAGCGGGAGTACGAAGACTCATCATCTGTCCTAAAATGCCAGTTGACTGATCTGAGATTCGATATCCAGATAGAACAAACCAAGTCACAGCAACTAGCCGAGCAATTAAAGGATACTCATGAAAAGAATCAAGAAGATTTAGAGCGGCTCAAGAAAGATCATTCCATTCTGCTTGTTGAAAAACAGAACGAGATGGTGCGCATACTAGATTTGTACAATACCTTAAAACACGAGAAACAAGCTCTGGAGGACGAGTTATCGGCGCAGATCATGTCCATCGAAGCTGCCAACGATGCTGAGATTTCGGTACTAAAACAGTATATCATTGAGCTGGAAACCAACATCGAAGAATCTCATTCCTCGTTAGCAAGGGCGAAGACGCGACAGTATGAGTTGATTGATCAACTACGAAGACTTCAGTCGCATGTTAAGATTCTCGCTCCAGCCTCAATCGATAAAGGTGGAAGACCGCCTAAAAAAGGCAAGTACAGTGAAGAAGGGAAAGAAAACAACATACTTGAATGGGACCAAGAGCGAGATACATCAGTGTCAAAACAGGAAAGCTCAACTCCCCGGAGGTTCACTGCCACAAAGGATCTAGCAGATGATGGCTCGTCATCTAGTGGAATCCTCGAGATACGACGAACATTGTTTGCTCCCCACAGCCCTGGGGAACACGAAACACAAATCATTACACACGAAGGAACGGAAGTTCCAGATATTCCAAGATCATTACAAGAATTTAGATCCGAAAGAGAACTACCGGTAGATCTGGATCTCTTCCGCAGTCCCATAGCGCAGCGGGAAAGTTTTGTTCTCGACGAAAGTCTAGAAATGGAAGATTGGCGCGAGCGTTGCTTCTTCCTCGAACATGACCGTGACGAACTTGTTCGAGTAACAGATCAAATCATCGAGCATGAGAAAGAATCACACCAACTGCAACTTGAAGCTGCAGTTGCCACAGTGAAGAGGGAAGTTCTGCAAGAAAAGAGACATTGGGAAAATCATACGCGTCAACAGTTGAGATATGTTTATGATGCACTTTGCAGCAACTGCCGTCACAAAATTGATACGGCATAAGCCATAATAAAAGTTACTCAAGTTTACAGTTGCTGGAATTTCCTTACCGCTCATGCCTTGCGTCCTCATCGTCAAAATCAAATCATATATGCTCCTTTTCCGAAAGAAAAGTTTGCGGCATATATAGTTTCTGATGTTGGGTCGGAGAATGACTTAAACGAAAGAGAATTTTGATCGCGACATTTGGCGATACCGCCTAGCTTTACTAGGTACAATTGGGAAAAGGGCGGTCCCTTAATTCTTGCCTGGGTACCAGTACACGGTGTTGGAGTACCACCTACCGGTATCTATCGCCAGAGCCTGTCCCACAAGGATTAAATCTGATTATACGATCACGAATACAATTAAAAACCATGGGTTCGATCTCTCATCCCTTTGGCGACCGGTTCGGAAAACTCTTACTTTTCGATCGCAGAAAAGGTGACACTCGTCAAATTTTTTCAACAAAGAGTTATCCAAATCCTAACGTAACCATGGCTTTCCACAAGAAAGATGAAGTAGACAGCACAGATGAAGAGTCAGGTGTGCATGAAATCGCAGATATTCTTCGAAATGTTGACGTCAGGACGGTTTCAAGTGCGAGTGCCAATCAGGGCTTCGAAACGTCGTTCTTAATGATTGAAGGGCGTCCATCCGATGCAGAGCAATATAATGACGATGATGGCTTCCGTGCTAAGGATGATTCCTGGAAAGCTTCGTGGTTGTGTAGACCTTATAAGCGAGAGAAACTCTGGCAAGACATTCAAGAAGCTAACCACAAGGGCGTGGCCGGTCATGCAGCAGTGTTAAACACGCTGAAAAATACCGGCGTCATGATCTTCATTATCGACTCGAAAGTCAGTACGACGACAGCGGACGTTCTTGATAGCGTCCGCAATGTTCTGCATCACATCTGCAAAGAAGAGCGCGCCAGGCCTGGATTTAATCCCAAGACTACCCAGCGTTGTCTGTTGTATCGTGATGTGGAAGGGCGATTTTTCAACCTTCTTCTCGATGATGACTCTGCAAGTCTTGCTCATGATTGGGAAAGCAACATGAAGTCTTTCTCTTGCATACAAGCTGCGTCAGTTCTCATGGTTTTGTCGCGATCCTTTGCATGCGTCACTCAAGGTACGTTGGATAGAGAATACGCAGCACCACAATCATGAACGTCCAGCACCACAATCATTTGAACGTCCTACTTTACTCACACATCACACCATAACTCACTCGCTCCTGCCTCCACAATAGAAAACATCGTTGTTGAGAGTTATGAACCAGCATACTTTGCTCTCCTCCTTGGTTTGGTCTTTAAAGAAGAGGTTAGCCTTGTTTGGACAAACGTAGGAATGCTTGTTCGTGGCTTCCCATCTATTTCGGCTTATTCTGTGATTGCGAAAGCAGAGTCAGACTGGCTTCGCAAGATCATGATATTTACTTTGCTTCTGGCCTCTATCGCACCAGCATCCTATCAAGGCATTGTATGTTTCGTTGGAATATCGATGGCATGTGTACTCTTGCTGGCGAATTTGGGATCAAGAGCGTGGGGCTACATGCCATGGCACCCGGTACAGAACTATGGCGTCATGGAGCCCGTAGTATCCTTTATCTTTGCGGTCTTGACCGGTCTATTGTTCCCATTCTTGGGTCACCGCCAAGTCGAGTCCGGTGGCAAGGCTGCCCTCGAAAGTACCCTTCGAATTGCCATGGTCGGCGCAATCATTTTTGTGATTTCTGACTATGACCCGATTCAGAAATACTTGGCCATTGGATCGGAGAACTGCAGTCAAGACTGGGTTAATCTAGCTGTTGGAGCCTGGTGGACGTTGGCAACTGTATGTTCCTTGTTTGCCGTATTCCGCAAGGGTCGACAGGGTATCTGGCCAGAAGATGAAGAACCCCTTCTTATCAAGGACCATCATTCCCCCGTTGGCTTCAAGGTTCCCAACCTTCCTGATTTCCCAATTGATTCTGTCCTGGCCCAACGTGGATTGTTCTGTTTGAATGTCAAATTCGAATTTGCACTCATGCTGGTGGCGACATTGTGTATGGGTGCATTTCTTTGCTTCCTTTCCTTTACAACTTTCGAAGACAACTTGGGCAAGAACTAGAAGAAAAAAGGTACAAGCAGAACGCTTTTGCACACTTTTTCAACTTTGAGAATCAAACGCCGTGCCTTTTCTCCATTTTATTACCTAACCCGCTCCATATATAACAAGCAAGGCACACTTTCCAACAACCTGTCCCATCTGAGACAGTTCTTGGACTGATAAAGAGCCTGCCATGTCCCTTCGCTGGAAACATCCAGTATATCGTTAACTTACTATAGATTCCTCTTGACGTTGCGATAGTAGTGGACCTTATTTCACAGTTAGTTGACTAATAACGAAGCGACGCACTGACGGTCATTGGATACCCATTCGGCGCATCCATGACTGAACCGGTGATGAAGCTTTTCAGTCACAACTTTCCGTCCTCTGAATTTTTTGAAAAATCCCGTGCAGTACACCGATGCAAGTCAAGTCCATCTGCATATGTGACGGGATTGTACTGAGTGAGCACGACCAGGACCATCATCAATTCCAGGATGGAATCGAACACTACCAATGGTGTCGTTGCCAAGCAACAGAACTCTGCTATCACCAGTAGCCGCCATGGTAAATCATCGTACACAATTGCACTCGTGTCTGGCATTATGGTCCTTATTTTTTTGAGCCTCCAAATGATTGGACCCAAGGCTCCATCCTTGTCGTCATCAATGATGGACACCAATTGTGCCGTCAAGTGGAACAAACCATTTACATTCACGTACAATCGAAATATCAACAACAACAGAAATGATGATCCCTTGAAAGAATGGATGACAGAGATATCTGGCGCTGATGAAACCAGTTGTGCTGCCGTCTTTGACAAGGTTCGTAATGGAGAATGGGTAGATCCAAATCATGGACAGTTGCTCTATCGCAAAATCGTAACGGAGCCACACTTCGTTGTCAGTGTTCATAATCAAATGTATGATCGCCTTCGCTACGATACCATCTACAAGCATGGGAATTACTACGAAGGGGAAGTGATCAGTCGCTTCGAGTACATTCTGCAAGAGAATGTAGATGCTTTTGACTACGAGTCCACCACTACTTTACCACTGGTTCTGGATATTGGGGGGAATATTGGGTTCTACACACTGTTAAGTGCGGCCTGGCAACATGCCGTTTTGACCTTTGAAATCAATCCATCGAATATTATTCGGATTTGCGAGTCATTGCATTTGAATGAACTGAACGAGCACGGCTTTTCGGATCTTCCGCATTCCATGACGGTAAGAATTCATCAACAAGGAGTGAGCGATGCCAGTGGAAATACGATTCGTGTCGTTGTTCCACGCAATCCTGGTGAAACAAGTTTGGATAAGAGTCTATCACTTCGAAATCGCGATGATTCGGGAGGAGCAACCTCGGAACGGGTGTTTTCAACGACGACTGTAACATTGGATGACTTTGCTACCGAACGAGGATGGTTGGACCGAACCGATACTACATTTTCGCTGGTAAAGATTGATACAGAAGGTCATGAATTACAAATCTTGATGGGTGCGCCAAAGTTTATCCAATCAAGGCGGGCCAAGAATATCCTACTGGAATATCGAGTCCATTGTCGAGAAGCGATGAATATTTTGTTGGATTCGGGCTATGTTATTGTTACTAGTACTAAGGATACCAAAGGAAATTTCCACAGAAAAATGTTGAGCATGGAAGGATCCATCTCGTTCTTGGATGCTGAAACAAAGCGATTACGGAGATCTAAACTACAGTACTTGGACTTTTGGTTCCGGTTGGACACTCTACCCCTGTAATAAAATTTGACCCCACTTCACACTGGTCACTCAAATTTTGTTGAAGCAACGTTCATAAACGTTCTCCTCAGTCAAGATCTACACCCTTCCTTGTAATGCAACTGGCAGAGTGTCTCCATCCTACTCAGGCTGTGGACCGATTCTACCTTTTCTACACAACCCTTCTAATTTGCTATCTATTAACGTTGTTTAGTAATACTAGTACGTTCTATGAAAACATGTTCTATAAAGGCGGCTTTGAGATTGAAGAGTATAGTTAACGAGCCATCGGAGTCATTGGTGGGAATCGACTACATGTATTCAAAGTCAATACACCGTAGTCCCGTTTTGATCCAGCCGTGGAGCCACCTCTCTCTCATTATGCCACATTTCTGGACTTTTTGACACCGTTTTTGTCAATACAATCCCATTTGTGGCCCTTGCGCCAATGAGCTATCTGACATTCTTTGGAGCAGTATGCAGTCGCTTTGCATTGCGAACACATGGAAAATTTCTTGGGACTGGCTTCTTGGGGCATTTCACAGTTGGCGCATTGTTGAGAGGCCAATGCTTCCACTTGAGATACCAAGCTAACTGCATCTTCATACCCCAAAGACACGGCTTTGCGAGCCCAATACAATGCTTCTGGAACAGCACTCCTGCCAACGACATCAACGCGTCCACCATTCGCCATGGCTGCTCGGGTCATGATGTTGCCACCATAGTTGGCCATGGCAGTCGTGTTACCCTGTTCCGCGGCCTTTTTATTCCAATAAATTGACTTGTCTAGGGATCGGGCGACACCGTGTCCATTCTCATAGCAAAAGGCAAGATTGCATTGAGCCAGATCCAATCCTTGTTCGGAGGCGATGGAAAACAATCGAAATGCCTCATCATATTTGCGTTGATTATAATAAATATCGCCAAGAGCCTGTTGCGACAAGGCAAAGCCTTGATCGGATGCCAGAGTATACCAATACATGGCATCTTGAGTTGATTTGGCCACACCCTTGCCAAAACTATAAAGATTCCCCATTTCATGTTGGGCCTTGGCATCACCACGCTCGCCCGCCTTTTGATAATAGGTCTTGGCTTTCTTTAAATCCTTGGGACAACCACATCCAATTTCAAAATACTTGCCCATTTTATAAAGGGGCCAAACCCAGTCGGGATGTTCTTCGACATTTTTCTTTACCAGAGCAAAGCGTTGTGGCTCGGTGGTTGGAAGAGTGGTACGACACATGGGACATTTATTTTTGGCAATCAGAGCATCCATTTCATCCAGTCGGGTCTGACTCAAGTCACCCCGGGCCAAGGCACTTTTCAAATTTTGAATCATTTGAAGCGTATGGCCATTGAGTGACGAGACACAGTCTTGACAAACGAGGGCACCACAACACAAGGTTCGAGCTCGTTCTTCCCCTCGCCAACTCTCGGGTGGTAATACATCCAGGCAAAGTGGACACAATTCTTTCTCACTAACATTACTGTCATCAGTATTCGTACTACCGGTAGTTGCTGTGGACGATGCTGCCATTTTTTGGAATGAATGCGGTCTCTATTCTATTTGTATCGCCATGACCCGATTCCGGTGCAGGTATCTGGATAGGTATCACTGTATCTGGTCTAGGTACCGACACTGGGTACAAGGTACCCACCAGTCATATATGATTTGGAGAAAGCCGTTATTTACAGTTTGATTTGATTAACTAAAAAGCGGAACCTATACCTGTCCTAATAAGTTCGTGCCTGTAGTTGTTGTATGTGCCATACACGGCAGATCCGAAGCTGGCGAAGCACAACACAAGTGGCACATCCCCACAAAAACGACTCACGACTGTTCTGCTCTGGCATTACATGGTACCGTGACACTATCGCATTATTCAGTCCACTGTGGGCTTGCCAGAACTATGGAGAAATGCAGAGTGCTTGAGAAACAGAAAAGCAACATCCATGGCGATTTTCAAAGGTGTTGGGAACCACCTCCCGATGTTACATTTTCGTGTGCTGATTGGTGGCAAGAAGAATATGCCGAAGTTTGTACGGATTTGGACTTTAATTATGGTGTCGATCTAATACCAAGCAAAGGATCAACGGCCGTCAGCGATGCCGAGTCTGCGCAAGCTTTGGACATTGATGAAGCCATGAAAAGGTTGGGGGTGGGCCCATTTCAATTTCAAATTCTTCTGGCTGCGGTACGAAGCTTTTTTTCGTTGGAGAGTTCGAAGCCCTGTCGACTTCGTGGCATTTTCTGCCTGACATTCTATTCTTTTTGCACACCATAGGGTCTTTGCTTTGCCGCGGATGCAATGGAGATTCTGCTACTTGGTGTTCTATCTACAGTTTTAACAGCAAAGTGGGGTTTAAAGGGTGACGAGAGTGATTTCTTGATAAGCGTTGTTTTCTTGGGGGGCATGTTTGGGACGCTCGCATTATGTCCACTGGCAGACTTGGTGGGACGTCGTCCCGTATTCTTTCTTACATCACTAACCATTGCCATGTTTGGAGTAGCTACAGCTTTCTGCAACAACTACGAGGCTCTCCTTTGTGCCCGCTTCATGGTTGGATTTGGGGTTGGAGGGATAGTAGTGCCTTTTGACACAATGGTCGAGTATCTTCCCACAGAATGCAGAGGCTCACATTTATTGGTAAGTGACATAATGCCAATCGTTGTTAGGAAATGTCGGAACAACCTTATCCGATTGTTCTCTACTTTATTCCACGGTGAAGTATCTAGAATCCTTCTGGATTATCGGTACAATCCTTGTACCAATGTTTTCTTGGATGGTCATGGGAATTGGTGGGATTGGACACGGAGCATCCTGGCGATTACTTTGTATCCTTTGTGCAATACCATGCCTGTTTTCTTCAGTCCTGAGCTTTTTTCTCGTCCCAGAATCGCCACGATGGCTTTTGACAAAGGGTAAACACGAAAAGGCGATGGTCATCCTTCGTCATGCCGCAAAGAAAAATGGGTTGGATCCTGATACTCTTTTTCCAAATGGGTCCGTATTGACACAAGTCGAAGCACCAGCCAGGGACACAAGCACGTTACTCGATTTGTTCTCTCAACATTGGCTACGGACGACCATTTTGCTATGGATCGCCTGGTTTGGACTCGCGTTTTCCAACTACGGGGCCGTTTTCGCTGCGTCCAATGCTCTTGATCACGGCCAGTCATATGAAAATGGTGGGTCGTCCGTATTTGATATCCAATCAATCCTTATCAGTGTGGCTTCGGGATTTCTGGGTCTCTTACTGGCTCGTGTGACCATTGATCGATGGGGACGCATTCCAACCCAGGTATTCACGTATATTCTCGGGGGCACAAGCTGCCTCTTATTTGGATGTGCAGCACAATTCGAACTATCACGAGCAGTTCTCGTCATACTTTCGTTGGTGGCTCGATTGGCATTAATGGGAGCTACATGTGCAACGTGGATATCTACCAGCGAAATTCTCACAACAGATATCCGAGCAACAGGTCACGCATATGCGAATGCCATGGCTCGTATGGGAGCGTTCTTCTGTCCTTATGTAATCTCCGATGCAATCCCATGTTATCAGATGGGTTTCTTCTTGTTCTTAGCCAGCTGTATCTCTGCGACGGCAGTGTCACGCTTACCAGAAACATGTGGCCAAAGGCTTGGTGCGAGTGCCCATCACGACATGAGTGTTGGAAAACCCAAAGATACTACTTGTACTGTTGAAGGTGCGAATGTTGGGCTTGATTTGTACATCCGAGGTTGACATTACGTGGATCGTGGATCCTGGTTTTGAAAAGCGATGCCCCGCGAACGCGATTGACAGTGAAGCCCTTGCCTTCTCTTTGTTGCGTGTGGAGAACAGCTAGAAGAGACTACTCCCGGTAGTATTCGGATTAACCACTACCGGTACTGCGCAGAGACGTGATTGTTATTGCCTTCAGCGCTAGATTTCAATCACGACAAACAACAAATATGGAGGGATGAATTGATGCAATGCCGGGGGCTGTGAATGAAATCCACGTTAGCAGGTTACAGTTAATAGAAAAGCCACAAAGGCGTGGTCAGAAATCCAGTGGTCGTTTTCCCCTATATATGCCTATCGAGGGAGTCATTTTCATCAGGGTGGCATAAACCCGAACACCACAAATGTGGTGTCATTTTCTTTGTTGTTCATAGTTAAAAGATACCTTGCACTTTTCCCAAAAAGCCAAAGCTTCTCGTTTTGATCCGCTACTGGACAAGCGATTTGCTACTGTACCGACCATAGTTTTCAGAAGTTGGTCAAAAGGACAAAACCAGCCAGACACATTCATCTACACCATGGTATACGACATATCATTTTTCGCTGTATCAACCGTCAATGAAACGTGGGAGATAGTGAGACGGATTCCAGAATATCAGAGAAAAGCTGGTGTTAGCTTGTTCCGAAAGTAAGTCCTACTGACACAAAATTGACGGCTATGCATGTCGTGTTTTTCTTGTGAGTTGTGACAATGTCTCTCAAAGATTTGTTGTTTCTATTTCTCTTGACAATGGTACGACTGGTAGATTATTTGATCTTGACCCAAGTGCCGCAGAAGTATTCAATTTTGATAAGAAGGCCCTACTTAATCCAGATGAATTTTATCGGAGCGAGAGACTAATGAAACATGCCATGATGTTTATCAATATGCTTGACCGAGCCCTTCAACTACTGGGACCGGATAGTGCCATGATGTCCGATATTTTAACTGAATTGGGTGAAAAACATTCCAAGTACGGTGTCAAACCACATCACTTTGCAGCCATGGGTGAGGCCTTGATGGGTGTTCTGACAGAATTGTTGGGCGATGCATTTGACAAGGAAACCCGAGATGCTTGGTCTGAAGTATATCACCTCATGGCATGTGACATGATTCGAGCCAGTTCTCCCCCTTGTGATTTAGATGCTGTGCATCCAGGCCGTCGGCAGTCTGGGGATAACTGGGTAATCATCGGCCTTGAATGATGCTACAAGGAAATCGCCTATTACTGAATGGCATAGATTGCTAGTATTGTCAAGAAATTTGCTGGCCACCACCTTTTCTCAACGTGGATGCAATTTTCCGATCAAGAACAAAACACCATGTAAAATAGAGAGAAGAAGACAAAAGCTATGAATCATGTCAAAAAGGTACCACCGTGTTGCAAGTTTGGGACGAAGGTCCCCAAAGCATTAGTCAATTTGAGTTGGCAGTTTTATAATACTTTCCAGCAACCATTGTTTCCAATTCGATCGTTCGTGTGATGTTGCAGCTGCAAGAAACCACACTATTCTACCATCCAATACAGAAATCGAAAAGGGATAACGTCGGCCACTCTGTTCGTCGTCGATCTCGTCTTTTACTTGTATACTATCGTCCAGCTTGAGTCGATGTTTTTTCGTGGCTGACTGAGATTTGCGCTCTGCCAATTGCTGATTATCATATTGATGCAGCATTTTTTCGCAAAATATAAAGTATCGTTGGCTCCAGCATGACGTAGTGCTTGCTCGGTTGGAATCATCATCCAGACGCCGCCACAGAATTCCCTGATAATCCTGACTATGAGACGGAGTCAAAGTTTCAGATGGACCCATAGATGAATGATTATTGACAAGGTTGGATCCAAGGGCAATATCGGCCACCTCCCGTGCCACATGGGCAGTAAGTCCTGTAATGGGAATCTGGTTTGGCCCAAAGAGATATTTTCGAAAGACAAAGGTTTCTCCTTGCCATGGAATATCATATTCAAGAACGGGTGGGGTAGTGTGGAAGAAGTGTAACGGGACCCAAAAATAGAGCTCAACCTCCATTGGATTGATTTGAATCCGTGATGAAATTTCTGGGGACGATTGATTGCAATAGACGATTAAGGGAGTCACACACAAATGGTTCAGTGATTCCAAGGTTCGTAACCGTGCTACTCTCTCCACTTGGCCCATTGGTTCCAGGTCCAATCCCACTTCTTCCTTGGTTTCCCGGAACGCAGTCTTCCAATCATCGCCCTGATCGACGCTATCTTGTTTTCCACCCGGAAAACATACTTCGCCGGGATGAGATCGGAGGTGCATAGAACGTTGTGTCATTAAGACATGCCAATCATTGGACAAAATAACAAGGATACTTGCTCGTCGGAGGGTAGCATGATGTACAGGAGCGTCGGACTTGACATGTAAACCATGACGGAAAAGTCGTTCGATTTGTTGAGACTGTGACAACGCATTATCATCAAATACCATGATACCGTATTTTTTGGTGTCCTGTGATCTGTACCCATGCTGACCTCGAATTCCGTTTTTCCTCGAAAGTGTCTGTATGGACGGAATCTTCGATTACGATGATTAAAAAATAAAGTTCAAGTCGAAGGACAAGTTGGGTACAGCGCCACAACAAATACCTGGTACCAGGTACATGGTATGCATACCAGGCATACCTGGTACCTGGTACGCTCTTGACACTTTGCAGCGGGAGAGACAAGTAAACACAGTTCAGTTATAATATAACCGTCGTGTAAGAACACAACCATATCATCATAATCATTTATGGCCAACATCACATAGAGCCGGCTCAAGCATGGCATGCGTCCCTGTTAATTACTCCAATTACATGACTGTTATGTATAAGGGGACTTCACTACACATTGCCGGGTGACTTTTCTGGATTACTTAACACGCATCCTAAGTCACGGTTAGTTTCGTTTCTTGGACCCGTGCCAAGCACGCGGAATCCGAGAGCTCGACTTAGAGGTAAAACTGGGGGCCACAAAGTCAACCCATAGGATATTCAAGAATTTTTCTTCCTTTCTCACAAAATCCGATCATTCAGCCTGAACATTGCCAAAATCCGAAGCATATTGTGAAGACCTTTGGACCATGATGGATGCAACATCATTATCCGAAGAAAGTGAACAGGGTGCAGTTACTACTACAAACCCCCCACCAAAAGAGGTCGAAGAAGAACCTACCGAAGAAGTGTCAAACGACACGGATGCCGACCAAGACTCTGAGAAACAGACAGACAATGATGTCTCTTTAGCAGGGCCATTGCCCTGGACACCCACTGGCAATGTTTGGAAGGACGCTTGGTTCTTCGTCGGACCTGGTTGGCTCGTTTCCATTGCCTACGTTGATCCTGGAAATTACCAAGCCGATATTCAAGCAGGCTCGACCACGAAATACACTTTGTTATTTGCTGTATGGTGGAGCTCAATGCTTTCCGTGTACGTGCAAATATTGTGCGTGCGACTTGCCTACCATGCGCAGTTGACCTTGGCCGAAACACAAGCCAAAGATGCCAAGAACAACTTTTATCGCTACCTGAGCTGGGGCATTGCCGAGTTTTCATCGATGATTACTGATTTGCCTGAAGTGATTGGCTTTGGAATCGCATGCCATTTCTTCTTTGGATGGCCTTACTACATTGGAGTGTTGTTGAGTCTTGCGACTACCATGGTGTTTCTGGCAACTCTTAGATTTGGTATTCAACCTTTGGAATGGACCATCCTATTCTTTGTTGGGATCATGTCCATTGCACTTTGGGTGGAAATGGCCGTTGTCGGTCCTGACATGAAGGAGTTGATTAAGGGATGGACAATTGGTTTTGTCGATGTGAATTCACAGGATCTTTTCCGCATAGCAGGAATTCTTGGTGCTGTGGTTATGCCCCACAACTTGTATTTGCATACCGCTGCTATTCAATCTCGTCGAGTCGAACGGAAGGAAGAAGTGGTGAAGAAAGCTGTCAAGTATTGTTCGTGGGAGCCATTATTGCCGATTCTGGTATCATTCTTTGTCAACGTGGCTGTGGTGACGATAGCTGCGGAAAGTGTCTACGGCACACCAGATGCCGAGAATGTTGGGCTTACCGACTTTTGCACCTATTTTCAATCGCTGGGGGGGGGCTGTCTATTGTGGAGTATCGCGCTGTTGGCTGCTGGGCAAAGTAGTGCCATTACGACCACCTTTACCGGGCAATACGTTATGGATGGATTTTTGAACATCCGATTACCGTTTGAGGTCAGAGCGTTCGTGACACGGCTCCTTGCTATAGTTCCGTGTGTTGTGGTTAGTATCCTCTTTCCCGAAAATCTCAATGACATGGTCAACTTGGTCAATTCTTCCTTGAGTCTTTTCTTGCCATTTGCATTTTGTCCCCTGGTCAAATATAATTGCAGCGAGCGAATCATGGGAAAATTCGCTTCCAGAGGCGTCGAAAAGACGGTTCTGTACTGCTTTTCCATTGCAGTATGGTTCGTCAATGCTATTGCCTTATCGACTCCGGGCGGAGGATACTTTGGAGAGTTTGTTCCACAAATGGAATGGTCATGGAAGAAATGGCTCTTGATTATCTTGCAAATTTTCTTGCAAGCCTTTTATGCCTGGTGGAATCTTGGGACGCTCTTTTCACCGGTGAGATTCACGCCACTCGCCTTGGAAGAAGAGCGACCCCTCGATGATCAATTTGCCAAGACTTTCCAGCAGTAAACCTTGATGTTTAAATCAGAGTCTCACGAGGAAGAATGATAACGATAAATCATCTATTCCATCTGTTGCCTTCTACTCCCGTACCAGGTACTGTCATACTACCGACCAGGGTCTGCCCGGTGCAGTGCAGCCACGGTGAAGTTGTGCAATATGAAATACAGTATGATAGAATCCGTAGCAGGGTTTATGGGCACAATTTATATGCCTGGTACAAATAGTTCCAGGCCTGCCGCCACTGTCGTCCACGACTAACTGTAAAAACGCACATGTCCGTTGGAACCGATGCACGATTGCAGCCTCTGCCTCTACTAATAACAGTACCAGGTACTTGTTAATGTGCCCTGTGCCCTACTACCGGTACTTGTACCAGTAGTCACGTTGTCACCGACGCGCTACAGCAAATCCGTAGGAGAATGAAAGCGAATGAACTGCAACATTCCATACCTGGTACCTGGTACCTGTTACATGTACCAGGTACCTGATGGCACCGGCTGTAAAAATATCCACAAAGTGCGCTCCCAACATCAATAACCAATATCCACGCTCCCACCACGCGGGATCTCATGACCTCTTTCTTAGATGCTGGGGACAGTGAGAATAAGTTGCCCATGATGGATTCAACACCACTATATGAAGAAAGTCCTGATGAACAGGTTGCTCCTACTACTACCCCACTAGACATTGAACCTTCCGATGAAAAGTCACAAGATGTCAACGGCAATGCCAACCAGGACGCCGAGAATAACTTCAACAGTACTGTGGGGATGATGATGATGATTCTTTACCAGGATCATCACCCTGGAAGCCATCTGGCAATTTTTGGAGAGATGCTTGGTTCTTTGTAGGGCCTGGTTGGCTTGTTTCTATTGCTTACATTGATCCTGGAAATTACCAAGCCGATATTCAAGCCGGTGCTACCAGCCGCTATACGTTGTTGTTTGCCGTTTGGTGGAGCTCGTTACTTTCCATCTACGTGCAAATATTGTGCGTGCGACTTGCCTACTATGCACAGTTGACCTTGGCTGAAACACAAGCTAGAGATGCCAAGAACGACTTGTATCGCTACATTAGTTGGGGTCTGGCCGAATTTTCGGCCATGATTACTGATTTACCAGAAGTGATTGGCTTTGGCATTGCCTGTCATTTCTTCTTTGGATGGCCTTACTACATTGGAGTGGTGTTGAGTCTTGTGACTACCATGATCTTTCTGGCAACTCTTAAATATGGGATTCAAGCGTTGGAAGGAATCATCCTATTCTTTGTTGGGATCATGTCCATCGCACTTTGGGTGGAAATGGCCGTTGTGGGTCCGGACATGGGAGAGTTGATGAAGGGATGGGCGATTGGTTTTGTGGATGTGACATCACAAGATCTTTTCCGCATATCAGGAATTCTTGGTGCTGTGGTTATGCCCCACAACTTGTATTTGCATACCGCTGCCATGCAATCCCGTAGAGTCCAACGTCGGGAACCGGTTGTAAAGCAAGCTGTCAAGTTTTGTTCTTGGGAGCCAGTACTGCCGATTCTGGTATCATTCTTTGTCAACATGGCCGTGGTGACGATAGCCGCAGAAAGAGTCTATGGAACACCGAATGCCGAGAATGTTGGTCTTACTGACTTTTGCACCTATTTTGAATCCCTCAAGGGAGGTTGCCTATTGTGGGGAATCGCTTTGCTGGCTGCTGGGCAAAGTAGTGCCATTACGACTACATTCACCGGACAATATATCATGGATGGTTTCTTAAACATCCGACTACCTTTTGAGGTCAGAGCGTTGATGACCAGACTCATGGCTATTGTTCCTTGCGTTGTGGTTAGTATCCTCTTTCCTGATGGTCTCAACGACATGGTCAACTGGGTCAATGCGTCATTGAGTCTTTTCTTGCCATTTGCATTTTGTCCCCTGGTCAAATACAATTGCAGTGAGCGAATCATGGGAAAATTCGCTTCCAAAGGGAAGGAAAGGATTGTTCTGTACAGTTTTGCGATTATAGTATGGCTAGTCAATTCCCTTGCCTTGTCTGTTCCTGGTGGCGGTTTCTTTGGGGACTTTGTTCCACAAATGGCGTGGTCATGGGAGAAAGTGCTCTGGATTATGTTGCAAATCGCCATCCAATCATTCTATGCTTGGTGGAATCTTGGGACGCTGTTTTCATCAGTGGGATTCATGCCGCTACCCTTGGAAGAAGAACGCCCCCCCGATGAGCAATTTGCTAAAAGTACCGCCTGTACTTTTATGGATTGATCGCTACGTCCTTTCGGTTGTTCACTCTTACCGTCAACAGACTGGTCTTGAATGCCATTACTGATTCAATTGTTAGTTGCGGGTAAAATATAGTACAGTTAGAAAATGGTTCATAGGGAACACATGTTGACAACTACGAGAATTTTTTTCGCCAGACTTTTAACCTGATGACAGTGGGTGAATCTGCACCATACATTCATTCATTCTAGAAGACAATTTCGCATTCTGCCACTGGGAGAAATTCCCTCAATGAGAAGTCTACCCGCATTTTCCAAGACGATCAGAGTACCTGGTACAAGGACAAAGGACACTGGGGTCAATTCACAGTCCCTCCAGGCTCAACACTTCTCATTTTGTCATAAAAAATAAGACGGCAGTGATGATTTTTGACGTCACAGCATATGTTAATCACATTTGTCGTAAATGTACCATTTTGAAGGTGTCGATTTCCGCGTCAAAGAACATGTCGTGGAAACTTGAGGGCATAATACATTGACAGGTTGCGATATTTTAGTCCGTCAACAAACCCGAACTCGTACAAGTACTGTTTCGAAAAACCCATCATCCTTTTCTTCGCCTCGTCGATGATCACTTCTCGCTCGCTCACTTCATAAAACCAACTTTCACAACCTCTTTCTTTACCGTTGCTTTTGCATCCAGTTGACAAACCAGCACCATGGTAGCCGATATGTCCTTTTACACCGTGTCCAATGTCGTTGAAAGTTGGGAAATGTTACGGAGAATACCCGACTTTCAAGAAAAGGCCGGGGTGCAACTTTTCAAAATGTGAGCAATGCCCGTTGGTGTGACTCAATTGTCACCAATTTGTTCCATACATGCAGCAATGACTCACTCCTTATTCCAACCGACTTTACAGCTACTTTGATTTAGAACCTCGGGCCGCCACTGTTTTTTCGTTCGGGAAGGGGGAAAAATTGGATGAAGAATTTTTCAAAAGCCAACGCTTGCTTCGTCACGCCTCACATTACATTAATATGGTTGATCGGGCGGTCAATCTGTTGGGACCCGATATTGAAATATTAACAGATATCCTCTTGGAACTTGGAGAGCAACACTACAAGTTTGGTGTCGAAGCATCCTACTATCCACCCATGGGACACGCACTGATCAAAACATTAGAAATGTTTCTGGGAAGCGATTTCACGCCGGAAATGAAGAATTCATGGTTGGAAACCTACCAAGCCCTTGCCTATGATATGATTCGATCGAAGCATAGAAAGTAAATTACACTATCGGTAGTCTTACAACTCCGACTGTCGTGAAAGAAATTCTGCTATTTTTATTAGCTTTCGCAACAAAACGCAGCAAGCACCATCACGCCAAATCTGTAATGGCGTTGACTTCGAAATGCTTTCTCGTTGTCCAAGAACCTCAAACTGTCCCTGTAGGCAGTACAAGCCCGGTCAGAATGGGGACAGCTTTAACAAGAACCACAATACTCACTTCGACTTGATGCCTGCAGAAAAAACGGAATGGCGATCTGGGTCACCTGGGTAAAGAATGTCGCCAATCAAATCCCATCGAATGGGAACATCATTTCCAATGGCAACTTGAATGTGCTGCAGGACTACGTCAAGGTCTTCTCCTGTCATGTCCCATAATTTACCGGTGATGTCGATAGTATGATCACAATAATCAAATACTTTGAGAACGCCATCATCAAAATGTTCCACTGATCTAAAACTCTGATGCAATATGCTCGAATTGCCCAAGCTAGATTCATGACCCCAATCCCTGGAGCCATCACCATCTGCCCTTCTTAGTAATGAATCTAACGAATTCACTCCGAATGGGAACACAATATCACGGATCATGTCCCATTGGACATCTGTGTTAGTCCTTCTGGAAATACGAATGTGACGAACAATCTCTGCCATGTCATCGAAGCTTAGCGTAGTCATGTGAGCTTCCTCTTCACTGGTAGCTTGAAGCAGTTGAACCAAAACTAGTCGACGCTCTTTCTGTTGCTCGAACGGAAGATCTGCCATACTTGATTCCGCCGACTCAAAAAGCTCAAGTATCTCTTCCTGGAATTCCTCCATAGGTGACCAACACGGTTGTTGTTCGTCACCCGTTTCCTCATCGTTGTGACAACGATTCGATGAGGCATGGCCCTTCTCCAAACAAACAGAATCAGATAAACTATTCCACGTTGGGAACTCCACGTTGCTATGCCAAAGCCTCGTGTCATCTGAGGCAACCAAGATATTCGACGGATGGCCCAAAGTGGGCATAGAATGATGCCCAACTTGACTTTCCGGTTTGTTGCGAGAATGGTTGCAGGGATTCTCGTCATCGGGGAAGAATACCATTCGTACTAGGTCCCAACGAATATCGATGTTCTCTTGTTCGCAAAGTGATAAATGTTCCAGGACAAAATCCAAGTCCATCGGTTCAACATCGTAGTGTTGAAGTAAGGTTAGTCGCAGATGATCCTTGTCATCAGCGCCTTCTTGACGAAGAATATTGAATAAGGTACATTTAAGTTGGAAGAAACGTTGAAATCGTCGAAACTTTGTCAGGGATGCCGTCACATTGATCAACTCCGACTGTCCAAATTGTGCAGAATCACCCGCCAAGGAAATGTCTGTCAGTGCTTTCAAGTCATTCAACACAGCAACATGTTTCAAGAAACTCTGTAGATCCGTTCTGGGATGAAGACTACTCGAAATTCCTCCGGTGGAATGCCTTGTCATAGCGTCGGGTTTCGGAGGTAATTGCAGCACCATGTTTGTAGAAACAATACAGCTTTCGTTCGATGCGAGAGATATTGTCTTTCCGGAATGTGAACTTGGAATCTCTGGAGTCGACTTTTCCTCCCTTCGGTTTTTGGACGCTAGTTTGGGTGGTAACATCCTTATTATTTGTAATGCATCATCTTGGAAAGACTCTAATGGCAACTCTTTTGGCGAGTTTTGGGACATGGGAGAGCAGGCAAATGAATTAAGTTCGTCTTCGACTTCTGCAGAGCCTACCGAGCCATGTTCTCGGTGTTCCGTCTGGTGGGAAGGTTCAGATTTTGATGCAAGGCAGATAAGTTGCTCCGACGATGAATGATTGCAGACACAATTGGATAAAATGCGAGAGGCTCGATGGGGCGAAGTTGTATCGGTCGATGACTTCCTTGTTGCAATGAGAGGACTTGTAGTATCCTCGTCCAAGGTCGATGATTGTGCATGAGAGGATGCTGTGTGTGACAATGAAGAAACAAAGTCGAGCTGACGTCCAGCCCGCAAACTCCTCGATTGGGACCTGTGCCTTATATGCGTTGATATTGCTTCTAGTTCATTCCTTGCTGCTATCCGTCGTTCATGGTGTGATAACTCACTCGTAGTACATTCTGCGTCGGTGCGAACAATGGCATGAACTCGTCTCGTCCTTGTTTGATTTGGCTTGGGTATGGGCTGTGTTCCTTCCTGTGGTTGCTGTGCATCATCAATATTGTCATGGAGGGAGTTTTGTGTCTCTCGGATTTTAGACTGACGAGAACCTTTGGTTTTCTTCCTCGTGGTCCCTTTGGAGCATGACGATCTACGGGAAGGGCGGGGCTTTGCACTATGCAAAGATTCGCGTTCGAGAGAAAGATCTGCCAGCTTTTTTTTGGTAGCTCGTTTCTGTTCCTGTCCTTTGTCCGAAGTTACACGATGTTGATCGTGGGGTAACTCGTGGCGACTTGCATTCAGAAACTCTTTGGCCGCTTGAACTCGCGCATTGGTGGAGACTGTGGGGCGACCATGTGAGGTTATCGTTGTCGACTGAGATTCGATTGTTTCGTTTACTAAGGGTATCACAGTTTGATTAACATCTGATTCGTTGGAGGTGGACAGTTCAGGATCGCCAGTTATTTCATCGACTGATGCACCAGGGACCAATATTCGTTGGGATGATCTCGATTTTTTGGCACGCTTCCTCTTGCTGTCCTTTGATTTCTTTTCCTTATTTTGCGTCACCTCGTCCAGTGTGTTCATGGGCGACATTAGATGACTTGCCATCGTTGTGAGTACGGTAATCGCAGTTACGGATGCCGTGGAACTTGGGCTTGAGGTCGCGACACATGTTGTTGTGGTTGTTGATGATAAAGGAGAGCTTGGTAGACGTGTGCATGAGGCTTTACGACTCTGCCGCTTCACTGCCTGTTGGATATCGCATTGTTTTGACTCTGATTTCGAAGTCCTCGTGTTATCTCTTCTTTTCTGGGTCGTTTTTTGTCTACTCGGTGAATGCGGTGACGTTGTCTTCCGATTGGCGACATCAATCGGTGAAACCCTTTCAAGCCCGATTTTCGATTCGATATGTGGTAACGGTGATTCAAGATGATGGATTTGTTTCGTTCCGAACTGAGTTTGGACTTGCTGTCCCTCATAACATCCATCCAAACCTTCGGGGAAAGGACGACATATTTGTGGCGAGTCGGTTTCGCTATCCATTTTTTATTCTTGGTGAGCCTAATCAACGGAGTAAGCTACGGGAAACAATGCAACCATCTCAAAAATGATGTGACTCTTTGTCTCTCTATCTGATGGAGGTGTACAGATAAAAGTGAAACTTGATCCGGCTCGCTGGGAAACAGATTTGCAATGAAAAGGTCGAAACAGGGTGGTGCAAAATCGAAAATATAGAAAAACAAAATTTTGGTAGTTCTCCAATCGCCACTGTGACACGATATGGTCTTGTTCGGCGCATAATTCCTTTGCGCATTTAAAGGGTCGACGAATCGTTAGTCACGGGACGATACTCACCGAAACGCTGGATAACGTAAGCAGGTTTATGCGCACTGTCTTGGGGCATCCGAAACGATATTTTCCATATGCCACATGTGCATAAATACTTTCTTGCATGAACACTCTCTTCCTTCCTGGTACCAGTCCATCCGTCGTTGGATTGTCGTATATGTACTAACTCAGCCCTTGATGATGATAGGACCACCCAAAGATACGCAGTTATTTTACGGTTATATTTGGTTCGAACTTACCGTACCATCTTGTACCAGGTACGTCATTTTCCGTCGTCAAAATGACGACTTTTTCTGTTGTCGTGGTTTCTACGGTGTGACAGTACCAGGTATCTTTTTTTATTTGACGTGGAAGACTTTGGTAGGCAAATCGCCAACTGGTCTTTCATTGGTGGACTTTGATGGGAGCATCTCTCTTTTTCAACCTGGATCACTGGCGCCTGGCGCCTTGCGACGATTGCTTTCCTCGCTGACACCCGTCCAACAATTGTCGCCATCACATATTCTACTAGCGTTACGTATTTTCAAAGGAATGAGATTCTGGTTAAAGTGGTTCCTCTCTGCGTGGTTATTTGACCACGCATCGGCCTTTACACGCAACCTTCAGAGGAATCGCGATCGATCATTGATCTGCAGGCTGCAAGCTGACTACTTGAAGGGTTTGGAAAGCAGCAACGGTGGCCTCCAGTCGTCGTCAGACTTTAATTACTCTCCAAACTACTCTTACAGTTCCGAGTACAACCAACAAAGTCCAAATCCTCCGGATGCCGACGAAGTAAGACCCACCTATGTTCTGCGGTCACAGTCAAATAACAATCAAGATTTCTCTTACTTGCAAGATTGGAATCTGCAAGCGAATTCCGATACCAATTATTTGAATCAGTTATCGGGATCCCCAAGCGAAACTACAGGACCCACGTCTAGATACTTGGATAATCCCACCTACTCGGCTGGGCCAGGAATCACATCCTATACCGATTCTCTAAGTTCTACAACGAATGATGCAGATCTCTTTTTTCTGCAGCAAAAAGAATATGGTACCGTGCCGTCGTCGCCCGACAACTATCAAGTAGACCCCTTCAGTGGCTTTCCCATTACTGCATATAGTCAGTACCCTTCTTCGACCCAAACGGTAGATGATTGGCAGAGAGAAATGACATACCTCAAGGAAAGCGTCTATCAGTTGAGCAAGAATCTATCCACATTTTCTTCGCAGCTGGCAAGTGTTGTCTCTGCGCAGACCACTCCCTCTCCCTTACCGACAATGGCAGAAGTCGAAGAAAAGTTCAAGGCCCAATACCAAAAGGTAATGGAAGCACAAGGTGCAGTGTCGAAGCAATTGCAAGACTCGATTGCCGAGTTACGAGCCTCGCTCTCGAAACAAGAGCAATCGATTCAGAGCATCTCACAAAGAGGACAAGAGGATGGACAACGAGTTTTTAGTTTGAGTCAAACGGTCACGAATATACAAACCACTGTTTCGCTCAATCAAGCGAATCAGCAGAGAATTGAAGATCGATTAAAGGAACTAGAAAATCGTTTGGCAGAACAACAGTTGGAGTTACGATCGGCATCGACACGGACGGATCCTCGGGTCATTGCCATGGAATCAAAATTACAAGAGCAAGCAGATTTGTTGAAGCAAGCCATGGCAAACCCCGACGCAAGAATGTCTGCGTTGGAAATCAAGATGGGCCAGCTGCAACAAGAGATGGTCGCCGCTACCACCAAGCCCGAGGCAAGCCTAGCAGCATTGGAAACAAAAATGAAAGAACAACAGGCAAGACTTGAAGCAGCTGCTTCGCAGCCAGATCCTCGTATTGCCTTGCTGGAAGAAAAGATGAAAGTACAGGAGGAGCAAATTCGAGCAGCTACAGAGGCAATTTCACAAGCCAAAATTACGGCCCTACGAGCCCGCCTGATAGAGCAACAAGAACAGTTGGAAGCAGGTCGAAAGACCATACCCATTCCACCCAGCGTTCCTCCAACAACAGCGACCCCATTTCCATGGGAAAATCCCTTTGGATCACCTCGTGTAAATGGTGATGCAGAAAAGGAAGAAAAGCCAAAAGAGGAAATTTCGAAAGCATCAACTGACAATAACGGCACGTCAAAGTGGTTGCCCTGGGGCCAGCCGTGGAAGGCTCCGAAGCCATTGTCAAAAGAATCGAGTTCCACAGATCTTCCAGTTGCTTCTGAAGGTCAACCCTTAAATGCGTCTATTCCGAAGCAACCGACCAAAGGTCCTGTACCAACTTTTGGGTCCTACCAAAATATTCCCAAGGCAACGGATTTTTCTGGACTCAATGGGGCCTTTCAAGGTTTACCATTTGGGAAGAGTCAAGGAATCACCACTGAAACATCCAGAAAGACTCCGTCCGTTTCCCCTCCACCCCCGTCTTCTGGGCCTTTTCCTTCCACTATTCCCGTAGATTCGGTGGGCACTTTCCAGGGGTCTGCATTCGGTCGGAACAAGGGAATCTCAGTGGAAACGCCCGGTCAGGAAAGAAGGGGACAAATTCAAGCCGGTGGTCCAGTACCATCAAATGTCTTTAATGGAAGCCAAAGAGGTATTGGACGTTCCTCTCCACCTCCAAGTGTAGTAAAATCGGATCAAGACCTATGGGATCCAGAGAGGCCAAATCCTGATGCTGTCAAACGCCGCTTGATTGAGTACCCTAAAAATTCGAAAGCAAGCAACGACGACCTCACAAACGTCGAACCACCCATTGTGCCGTCGGACCAAGATAGATGGGATCCTGACCGCCCCAACCCTGACGCAGTTAAACGACCACTTATCGATTTTCCAAAGTCAACCTCACCGGAACGTAAACTGGCCAAGATTTCTTCTGATCAGGACCTTTGGGATCCTGACAAGCCAAATCCAGACGTCGTAAAAAGACCTCTGGTCGAGAGACCAACCATCCTTCAAGGCACTCCAAAGATGCAGCCACGAACGCCATACCAAGCAAAGAATGTGAATCCGATTAATCCGCCAGTAAAAACGGGAGGCGCGCCACCTGACACAAGCAACATTCCGATTTCGCCGCCAATCAATGGGAGTAAGAAAGTTGTAACCTCGGACCAAGGGCGATGGGATTCGGCAGCCCAAGTGAAACGTGACATTGATGATTTGCAATCTAGACCCCCTAGCCCAAAACGTCTGAGACCACCGACCACTCCAACCTCCGGTAAAGAAGAATCCGATTTGTTTCGAAAGTCAAAGTTGCTCTCAGCATACCTTGAATGGTGTCAAAGCTATGGTAGAGATCCGAGTGAGACACGCTTCGAGAACTTCTCTCGCAACTATGCAAAACTTGAGGCAGCCACGCTGCGAACAGGTCGAGCACCCACATTAAATGCTTTTGCCGATTACAGTGAAGAAGAATTTGCAAAGATGAACGCAGCCGGGGGTTGGACGATCGGGTGATCTCATCCTGTCTCTGCTGCAATATCGTCAAGTTTTGTTGTTCATTAATAGTCAACCAAAGTCATTAGTGCCAATATGCGAACACGCTTCCATGATTGAAATACGCAGGTAACCTTGAAAATCACATCGAACATGGAATGAGTGCAACAAAGGCAGAGGAATGAATTGTCAAGCAGCAGAAATTGTTAACGTCGTGCTAGCGGTGCAATGCATGTTATATGAATAGGCGTACAGTACGTTATATATCAGCCTTCGTTATACATCAGCCTTAGAGAGTTTACACCGATTTTGGGAAGTCGCTTGGAGCCGCATCCTATGCTTATTGCGATACAAACTATCCAATATGTTTGTAGGGCAAGTGCCATGGTGGTGCTCACAATCCATCCTGAACAACGTAAGGGCAGGTGTTGTAAAGTTTATCCATCTTCAGGGCGTTCAAGGAAAACTCTGCCAAATCAATATTGGTGATTGGAAAAGGTCCAGGTAACTGTCGAGTTTTCACCAGGGTAAGTAATCTTGAAGAACTATGATTCGAAATCTTATTGTTTGCGACTTACGGACTTGGACGCTGCAAGTTTCTTGCGAGATGGACGATCCCATACCATTTCACTTGGTCTGGTGACGATATAGTGGAATGGTGACTCGTCCCCCTCTAATTCTCGGGCTTTCAAAAACTTGGTGATGTATCGAATGATCTTGTCTTGCTCCTGCAGTGTTTCTCGTCTGGACTTCCTCATAGCTATTTTCTTCACCACATGTGGCAATACTGGCGTGGATCCTTTGGCATCAGAAGCAAATGATGTTGCCTGACAAACGATAGACTGAGTCAGATCACAATGAAAGTCACATGGTTTCCATATTGATCTGATCCTACTCACCTGATAAAGGAGCACCTTGCACGAAGGACATTCCGACATCATTGGAACCAAATTCTGCATGAATTCGTAGTTAGATAAAGTGTTTCGCGTGCTTTCAAATGGTTGCGGGCAGTCTGTCAACATGCAGACAACGTATGCTGCCTTACGAATAACCCTATGAATTTTCCTTACGTCGTCCATGGTCCCATGGATTAGAGTAAGGTTGGGATTCTCTTTCATATCCTCGAGCTCGAAACCAGGAATTATCATGGCCCGCACATGATACCCTGCCTCCACGGCCAATTGTAAAAAATAATGGCCTGTAACTCCATTCACTCCAAACAAGGCGATTGTCTTGTCATAATTACCGTTGCCGTGGCTACTGGCCGTCGCCTTGCTGCGTCGTGACGATGTGTGATTGCTTCCTCCAGTTGTGCATCGGCGGCTGTCTTTCTTTGCGTCAGCCATCGAAGATACAGCACTATCACGGCACTCGCGATTGAGATCTCGCGTTTTTGAGGCTCTCTTGCTCTCTGTGGTCTCTTCACTGTATCTGTACATGTTCTCGCTCAATACACCCGAATGCTCACTTGCATAGTGCTCCTCCCAAGAGTTCTTTGCTGATAAGCGATTTCTTGCGTATTCCTTCTCATCCTTTACCTCTCTGCAATTCTCTTTCATGTCTTCTGCACACTGGTCTTGATACCTCATTTTTTGGCAGTTGTTGTTCGCACGCTTTCTCGTGAAATGAAAAAAGTGAAGACCGCAAATCGCCATCTTGCCAAAAAATCCGGCGGCAAAAAAACGGTCATGTGTATCGCGCGCCTGCTTCGCCGCTCATACCGGGACATACCGTTAGTGCAACTGTTTTTACCGTCGTCTGTCTTCTGGCAGTGCCGGACAATTCGGTATCGTGTGCTAACTACCAACAACAGGTAAACAATTATTCCGCCTTAGACTTCATTTTGCGTTCTTTGTTCTGGTCGCTCTTGAAGCTACTTGTTTAATATTCCATCGCCTAGTTCCGAAGATTCAGTTGTTTATTCTTCATTACGTCTGCCAGGTGCTTCTCTTTCTCCATGACGCGCTGCAAGGTGATCCAGTGGTGATAAAATATCAATCCTGTCACGGTAAATTATATAGTAGTAGGGTAATCGTTCGAGTCGAATCTCTGCGACTTGAACTGTGGATGGCCCATAAGTATTGGTGATGTCGCAGGACTCATTCTTCCGACAACAAACGAGTGCGTGCATCACACAGTGGAAAAGCTTCTCACAACAAAAGCTTCTCACTGTCACAAAAGCTTCTCAGAATTGAAGAAGATCCAAGATCCAAGATCCAAAAGAGTAGAAAACAACATGGATAAAATAACTCACAATTTATATTTGATTAGGCATTTGCAATCCTTTTGCGGCTGCTTGTTGAGTCTTTGCTGCGGCAAATCCGAGGTCTTTCAAGCAGACTCGGACGACAAGTGTCAAAGTTCTTTGTTTACTACGTTCTTCTAACTACTTGTATTCATTATACATTTTATCAAGTGGGGATCACACTATTGGTAGATGATCTACAATGTGCTGGTGCTGACTGTGAATGTGACCTGTCTCTGGTAGTAGCGGATATTCTGATAACATTATGGGATGTTCTGGTCCCCCCGGGCTCCTCAGACTAGACTGCTTCTCTTTCAAATGATGATACTTCATCCTCATCATGCCATCTACTGCACCTATAACCTATTTTGACGAAATTGTCAATAGTAGCTAGTTTCACTTGCTTAAGCACCAAGAATGAAATAATGTGAAGAAAGGATGACCAATACAAATAATGATGTCACTGATGACATGGATCCAGCAACGGCATGATCATGATGGCTCACCATGGTGGTGTCAGCTGCTTGATAGAAGACCGGAAGTAGTAGTGTGCTAGTTCTTGTTGATGAAACTCCTTGGTGCTGAGTCGTTCTGGCCATCGTCGATTTCGCCATCAAAGCTGAGAATCATCAAGCCTTCCAAGTCATCAATTGTTGCGATGCTTTCATTGTCATCGTCTGCTAGAACATCTGCTGCCATTTGTTCCACCTTCGTGTTGATAGTGACTCGTCCTCTCCCGTCGTAATTCCTCGACGAAGTCAGAAAATATCGGGAGAAGGAATGATCGGCAGCTCCCACCCAATTCTCCTGTGTTTCGTCTGATACTAGGTCGAAATGTGATTGTAAACTCCTGCTTGTTGTGCGTACACCAGCATCACCTGCGATGAAATATGAAGATTCCTGTTGGCCTGCCCGGAGGAACATGGCCCCATCATCCATGCCGCCATGCTCTCCGAAGATGCCACCACTACCACCATTATGGCAACACCTGAATCCAGTACCGGATATATCTTTACTATCTGAAGACATTGAGACGAGAACAAGTGGTCGGAGACAAGAGGCCTTCATGATGTTGTGCGACGAGTCAACGTCACAACAACCTTGAATAGTACTGCTGATATGACGATATCCAAGAAGAATGTCACCGTCGTCCTCCTCGTTACAAGACGAATCGTATGAGAAATCCAGAGTGGCTGATGTTCGTCTTGACTGAGAGAGGCACAACAGCGGTGACACCATGCGACTAGAATAGTCCTGAGACGCGCGAATCAAAGCTTCTGATGACAGCTCGCTTTTCTGTTTCTTCCTTAGTATCTTTCGTGCCATCGAAATGTCGGATCGTGTGAAGAATGGATGACAGTAGTATCCCTTGTTGGGTCCTGATGGAATCCTCTTGAAACTGTAAATGTTCATTTGCTGTGGTGAATAAAATTCAAGCAAAGCACTTTGAGGCGTGGTGTATAGAAAAGGAAATGCGAGGAAGTTTCCGTAGCTGGCCGGGCATGCTGCTGCCTTACAAGCCGAGGACCCGCCGCCCCCCTTGGCATGCTTCGTCGTGAAATGATCCAACTTCTTAATGCTAACTGTCTAGTAGTAGCCAGTCACGACAACTTACTCTTTGAAATGACTTCCATTTTCTCTGGTGGAAAAAGAATGGAAGGTACTTCTGTATTAGTTCGTCAGATTTACGAATTTTAAAACACAATCCATGTTCATCCCAGTGTGCGATGTGACCGAGGCCTTCCACTTCCATACATGCTAATAAATGATGGAGCCTGTGAGGAAAGTTGAGACGACTCCATTCAGGATGGTTTGGAGTTACAAAACTAGTTCGTGGTGGTGGTGAACAACTTCTGGTCATTTGTTCATGCATCAATGTGTATCAAAACCAAGCCCCAGGAAAATTTCCTTCTCGAAGAATTATGTGTCTGTGAGCAATGGTTTTCGAAGGGTCGATAAATTCAAATTAGCGGTTTTATTCAAGCATTGATGATGCACTTGTCTTCAAAGAGAAGCTCCATTGTTGCTTATGATTGGAATGCGACACGTAAGCCTTCCTCAATTATTTAAGCTTGAACGAACTCGAAACATAAGGGGCCGTGGCGAATTGTCTGTGAAAGGATTGCTTCGCCTTCGTGAAATCCCGCAGTGACGAGGATTCGTGGCCACTCCATCTGCCATCACAAGAGATATCATGGAGAAACAGGGAAAGCCAACGTAATGGACTGTGAGTCTTGAAGTTGTGACCAGGGAAAAAAAAGCACGGAAATTCGCTGTGCCTTGAGCTGTACCAGGTACTTTGGGGGGCGAAAACAAGAAGAGGAACATCATTTCGACAAAAGATTTTCAGGATTGATAGAACGTGAACATGGCGATGTTCTCTATCGGCTTTCCACTATTCCTTACTAGGTCTTGGCCTGTACCTGGGACTAGTTGCACTACTTGTTGCCATGGCACTAAGTTGCCACGTCCAAAAATCCCTATGAAAAAGCTGAAAACGTAAAACTGTGACGGTTCGTTAAGTTTTGCTAGTCCATGATTTTTTAATGCCCTTCGTTGCCAGGTGCAACTGTTTCTACGATCTGGGATTCTTGCTGCATTCCACAATTATTCACAATCTGGGACGTTGCAGGTGGTCTCGGTTGCCCTTGTCAATTATTGTTGCTACGGTACCTTGTAGCTTGCTCTGGTCTTCTTCGTCTCTTTCATTTCCTTGGTCCAAAGTCGACCTGAGCCCGACCTAAACGATCCCTTCATTCGTCCCGTGTCCCAATCGAGACTCAGTACACGACCTTTAACGGTAAGTTGACGATCACTTTTCATGATTGTCTGAGCATCTTGGGCAGATTCGAAATCTATGTAACAGAATCCCTTAGATTGACGCGTCACAGAGTTCCTGGCAATGCGAACACTTTGCTCCGTGATTGCGACTCCATACGAATCAAAACTTTTGGCAATATCCTCTTCCGTGGCGTCGTAGGAAAGATTCCCAACAAACAGTGTTCGACAATCAGGAGGTGGGGGACCTTTTGTTGCTTGGAGTGACGATGATGATCCATTGCTACCACGAGGTGTTTGGGCTGCTTGAATAGTTAGGTACCTTTTGCCAAGGTGACGGCCTGATAGTTTGATTGCTTTATCGTAGGAAACCGTAGATCCGAAGAGAATATGTCCATAACCACGAAGCCGGCCAGAATCTTGCCACGTCGGAAGCCGAAGTTCTACAATGTCTGTGATTCCTTCGTTGACGAAAAATTCTTTGACTTGTTCTTGAGTGGCATCAAATGGGATACCTTCCACGTAGATGGTGCGTTCCACCAAATCTTTGGACGATTCGTCTGATCCGTCTCGTCCTTTTGTGTCTAGTTCCACGACAACATCCGGTTCTGCAGGCTTTGCCTTTCTCTTTCGTTTGCGCTTTCGCTTTCCAGTACTTTCGTTCGTTTCCTTGTCGTTACCATCGTCGTTGTCGGCGTCATCATCGTCCTTGGAAATGTCGTTAGATTCCTTCCTACCATTTTCCTCGCTCACGAAGGTTTTGTCGTCGACAACTTTGTTAGCATGCGATGGCATCTTGGTTTCCAAATCACTGAACGATATCACAACTTGTGCCGAGGGAGAATATATTCACTGTCAACAAAGAATTTTTTTCTGTCGTTTCCATGCCGATGGCTGCGCGAGCACTGTGCTTGCTACCAGTACTTGGGTTATGAGTTTACCTGGTACCAGGGAGCCGTACTGGTACTCTAAGTATGTATACCTGGTACAAGGCGAAAATGGCTTTTCAGTGTTGTGATCGACACATTCGGACACATGTTCGTCGACATGTATCTTGCTAAATAATCAACCAATCAATTCGCTTATTGCACCGTCCGTTAGATCTTTTTTCTACCATTCTGAAGATGTGTTCCTTGTCTCCCAGATCGGATAATTAGGGCCGTTCTCAACGAGGTCGGACGTGGTCGGATCCGACCAAAAAAACCAGGAGGAAGGGGTTTTTTCCGGGGTCCGAAATTTCTCCGGTCCCACCCGTTTTGGTCGGATCCACTTTTTTGGTAGGACGTCCGACTTTACAAAAGCACCTGGATTTTAGAAAAGTTCTGGCCGTTCAAAAACGAACGATTTGGTGAAAAAATTTCATAAGGAGGAAAAGCCATAGTGTCGTAAGACATGGTACAAATTTCTACGTAGTTTCACCGACACATATCTTTCTTGATTTTCTTCCTCGCATCCGTGCAGGAGTCATTTTACAAACCCGACATGCAGGTACGGCATTCACTTTCACATCCTGTCATAACCTTGTCTCTTACCGTTGCTTGTAAATGAATCTTGCACAGGTAACCATATCTCGACTGCCAGCCACTCTTTACCTGTGGATCTTGCGTTTTTGGTGAGAATCAACAGGATACCATCCTCAATGGGCTCGAGTTCGGGGATTGCCGTGAACACCAATCCATACACAACTGTCGAAGACCGGACAATGAATTTGGCATCTTCCCATCGCCCTTCCTCTTTTTGTACTGTAGGAAAGCCCTACATTCAGTGGCAGTCCATTTCGCTGGATCGGCTCCTCGCTTCTCGCGGATTTGTTGAATTTGAGCGCCCAAAGAAGCAACTTTATCTTTTGCTTTCTGGTCCTTTGCTTGCTGTTCTTCATTCTTTCTATCCTCTCTTGCCTTAATGGCATTTATCAACGGGGACCCATTACATGTGTAACATCCGGCACGGATCATTAGTCCGGATGTGATCCTCTTTGCATCCATGAAAACTTGTCTACGGTTCTCTCCATCCGCAAGAGATGCACGTCTCTTGTTAGCCCCCTCCTTTCGCATGGCGTAGCTGATTAGGGACTCAATTACATCACCAGCTTTGCCAGTTGTTGTATTAACACTTGATGTAAGTGTATCAACAGTACCAGCAACTCGGGAGAGCAAATGACTCTTGCGCAACTGCACCCTCATCTTGTAGGTCCCACAGACTCGGATCTTGCAGAATTTTCTTGGTGGGTGGGTACCAACCACGCATTGCAATTGCTCGACGATTAGATTCAACTTTAGCAAAAGATTTGCCCCATGCAATGTTTAATAGAGGGATAATGTCAGTGCTGTCTAACTTTGGGGGCATTCCTCGCAATATCTTGAATGCCATGAGCTCTTCCTTTGCACGTGCGAGCTGTGTCTTAAAGCTTCCATTCTGCTCAGGAGAGTCACCAACTTGCCAGAGATGGGTCAAATAAGGGACCCCCAGGCAAAAGTTCCACTTGTGTGCCTTATCATTAATGTAGAGGAGAAAATCTGTCTTGAGGCGGCTGTCGTGGCCATCAACAACCACACATGGTTCTGGGTATGGTTGCCCATTACCCATACAGCCCCGAGGATACAATTGAATGTCATCCAAGGCCTTGAAGATCTGCACCAATATATCTCCCGATATTGCTGCAGATGGTGAGGTAAAAGTCAAGGTAGGGATCGATTTGCCACGGAACTGGCACACCGGGCCGTACGGAAAATACTTGCCAGGGCCATGGTTGCCGGGATTACCAACATCAACATATATGTTATCTTTATCCAGAATGGGATTGACAGTTATGTCAATACCCGATTGCCAACATGCTTCCACATCGGGCTTCTCACTTGCAAAGATCACAACACAAACAACAGGTTCACCTGTTGCAGCTGTGATCGGAAGAACTGTTGCTCGATGATCCGTTGCATTTCCTTGAATCAAAGGGATAGTCCCACGAGGGACAATATATTTGGTACCTCCAACTTTACCATCATTAAGTTGGTTGGTGTTAATACCTGTCTCGTCACCGAATAGGATGTAGTCAGGGCGCTCAATGATGGTGTTGGATGGCAGTCCGTATTGCAACGGACTGCCGACCTGAACAAGTGTGCCATCAAAACTGTATGCCACTGGGTGATTTACCTGGTAAGCTACCCTTGCTTCTACAAAAATTGTGTAGATGGCATTGTACATGTCTTCTAAATACCCAGGTTTCATCCACTCCGATCGATTGACCGAAAATCTCCTGCCACAGGATGAATCCAAGTACTTGCCGTACCTTCCCATGAAGCCCTTCCAATATCCTTTACCAATCTTTCCCAACTCGTCACCACTCTGGTGCCTCAAATGGATCTTCTTCCAAGCAACCAAGTACTCCTGATGAACAGTCCCTTGAATGAAACTATTCACAAGGGCAATAACCTCTGGTGACCGCAGAGGCTGTCGAATTCGTGCCATTTGAATAATTATAGGGAGCACAATCATTTCAAGTGCTTGCAGAGGTGAGGGTGTTCCTTGGTGTTTTGGAGTTAGACTCTTTCCACCACAAGTACGGCTGTGAATGGTTTTCATGCTTATCTTCATGTTGGCGGGCATACCAAACTCGTTTTCTTTTTCTCTATCAACTCCTGCAGGTAACCTTTTGGTAGCCTGGACCTCTTGGTGTGTTTCTTTTCCTGAAGTTTAGCTGCATACTCAACTGTTATTTCATTGATTGTTCTCCTTTTCTTTTCAATGAATTCCTCGTGAGCCTGTTTTGTACTCCCTTTTGGTCGCCCTCGAGAGTTACGGCTCTTCCCGTCACCATTGCTATCTGCATCATTGGTCATTGTACCTGTACCATTGGTTGGAATGGTACTATTGAGACTGTTTGGATCATATACTGTCATAGTATATGCATTTTCATGCAAAGTTTGATCATCATGCCAGTTACTATTGTCCACTGTTGTGTTGTTGCTGTTTGTGCTAGTACCGGTAGTCTGTGTGAGATCGCTCACAGTTGTTGACTCACCGACTGTACTATTGGTAGTAGTTCTAATTACAAATGGCAATTCTAAGTCTGCTCCTGTTTTTGCACGCCATCTCCGGATTCGTCCATTCAAGACATCACGAGTGACGCGGATGCCTTGGTCGTTGAGACAATCCAGCATTTCTGGAACCAATCCACGTGGAATTCTACCCCCATTCTGCTGTTGTTGACGGACAAATGACTCAACAGCAAGGTTGATGATCTTGTTTTGGTTTGCAGTGTACATTTTACAACAATGACTTCATCAGACAAATGTTGACGTCGTGACGAGGAGGAATTTGCAAAACATCGAAGGATAAGTTTATGGCGCGAACTTGGGGTCCTTTGAGATAAATTTACATGTCACACCTTATGTAATCCTTGTCGTAGTGTGACAAATTGTCGTCGAAGTTTCCCGGACGAAGGACAGAAATGTGTCGGTCTCAAAAATGGGCCAAAAAAATTACAACTGCTTTCACTTACTACTTTCACCAGGTTGTCGATGGAATTCGACAATATAAATTAGTCGAATGAATTCTTCGTTCCCTAATATATTGATAAGCAAAGTTTGACGTTGAAAGGAATGATCCTTGCTATCTATTCTTTATCTTCAAAAAAATGTGTCGTCGTAAGTCTGAAAAGCAGTACAAGACTGAAAAGCCATTTTCTTCTTGTACCGGGTATCAGATAGAAGTTGACCAATGGACTAGTCTGACTTCACCTGTCACGTGCCCAAATCTCTCTGGCAATGATCCATTCGTGATGATGGATGGATGATGGATGAGGGACCCTTCCCATTTTGATTCATTGTGACGAACATAATACTAGTAATTAATAATACAGCAGTTCACTACTGCAAGATGCCATCCAACATATCCAACATGGAGCATGATCGAAGTTCCTTTGAAGCTGCTGTAGCAGCGTTGATGTCTCCGTTGCATCAAGCAATGGACAAGGATTCCTTGGAGAAATCGGCTGCCCGTCGCATCAAGACTGTGGCTGATATGAGAACCTATTGGGGCCGAATTCAATGGGGAAGTGATGACAATACGGCGTCGCCACCCAAGCAAATGATCCACATTACGGGGACCAAGGGTAAAGGCTCTACGGCTTGTCTCTGTCAGGCCATCTTGCACAGCCATGGTTTTTCCACAGGATTGTTTACGAGCCCTCACTTGATTGATATCCGCGAACGGATCCGACTCGATGGTCGCCCAGTCCATCCCAATATCTTTGCAAAAGCCTATTGGAAGATTCGAAACGATCTTGAGGCTCATTACGACAATTATCCTAACCATGACTATGACGATGACGACCTCCCTTGTCTACCAGGATATTTTCGTATGCTAACTTTGGTGGCATTCTACATTTTTTCTCGAGTTCAGGTGGATGTCTGGATTATTGAAGTTGGCATGGGTGGACGGTATGATGCTACGAATTTCTTGAACCGGGATTCTATTGTCGAACGATCCATTTGCGGTGTCACCTTGTTGGATTTCGATCACACCCGTGTTTTGGGGAATACCTTGGAACGAATTGCTTGGGAAAAGGGAGGAATTTTTGCCGTGGACAAGGCAAAAACGACAGATCTCACACCCAAACCTGATGAGTCACCGGATGAGTCACCGGTAGTGGGAAACAACAATGGAACTGCCTTTGAGGATCCAACCACTCCCAATGATGCATTGTGTTCCCATTACATTTTGGACAGCAATCCAGAGGGTGTTTTGCAGGTCTTTCGACAATGCGCCATGAACGAGGGATGGGGTGGAATCCTCAAGCTGGTGGATGCCAAAGGAGCAGCCTTGCGCCAAGCTCTTGGAAATGTTCCACTTGGTTTGGCGGGAGAACATCAGTATGGGAACGCCTTTTTGGCTCTGCACTTGTGTCACGAGGCCATTGTCACCAAGAATGCAAGTGCCATGCAACAAGGGCCATTATCTATTGCTGAATTTTTGCAAGACAGACAAGTCCTCTATGGATTGACTCATGCCCAATGGCCCGCACGGTGTCAAACCGTACAAACTTGTGAATCTTCTTTTACCTTTCGCTTGGATGGGGCACACACTCCGCAATCCCTCGCGGCCACCATGCAGTGGTTCACACACGTTGCTGAAATCAATCCACGACGCGTATTGGTCTTTAATTGTAGCCATGAGCGCAATCCTGTGGAATTGATGGCTTTGTTGAAACATGGTCGATTCACGGCGGTGTATTTCGCCAAACCTGATTCGACGCGACCTTCGCCCGTCGCCAAGCAATCTGCCAGAGAATTGCTACTGGAAGCCAAGATAGAGGTTCATCAAGATTGGATATCATCGGTTCTTCATGGAGCACAGGTAGAGACGTGGCAGGAAACACTAGGCATTCTTTGGAAACACGTCATGGCTTCCGAGACACCTTGCAATCATCGTCACACGCAACATTATTCGGTTCCTATTGTTTGTAACAAGTCGGCATCAGAAATCCTTCACGATTTAACCACCACCATGATCGAGCCGACGGAAGTCTTGGTTACTGGATCGCTATACATAGTTGGATCCTTCTTGACGGCTCTCGAATGGAAAGAAGAGTCGTCCGCGGACCGTTCCAACCTGCTTAACTGATAGGAAATTTCGTTCGCGTTGTTGATTGCCTGGGCTCAGGTTATAAATCCTATCGCCCGTAAAACAACGTTGTTCCTTCATTGATCAGAACTATCGAGTCTCTCTGCAACAGAGGTGTCATGAAGTGCAACATAATCATTATATTATAATTCTTACAGTTAACTGCGTTGCATCTGCTGACAAATTTTATTCAGCCTCATGCTCCTCCTCATCTTCTTCAACCACTGAAGTAAGTTGATCAAACCCCAATTCTCGACAACGTTGTAACATTTCTTCAACAACTGCTTCCCCTTTCAATGCCCACTCTCGTCGATTTTCAATCGCATTAAACAAACATTCATCACTGGCAACGCCAAACACGCCGCATTCGTCCAACTTCTTCGCCAGAGGAAGGATATAATTATCGAAAAACCACAACTCCCCCTTGTACCATCCTTCTGACGGATCTCTAGGCGAACGACCCATCTTGTAGGCAAAATACATTTCTTGAAATAGCTTCTCGTTCCAGCGCTTGTACACATTCCAATGTTGCATTGTATGCGCGACATCTGATGCTTGGATGATGTGCTCAATAACGATCGTGGCCTTCCTGTTTGTTGAAATTAGCTGTCGATGTCTACTGGAAGAAGAATCAGATTTTTTCGAGGAGAGGGTTGTCTCTCCACTTTCTGAAACATCGAAATCTACATTATCGACCTCAGTTTCACCTGCTGTTGAATTGCCACCAAAGGATGAAGTGTCAAAGTCTCGATTGAAATCATCGGAGTGAAACGCACGATCCCATCGCATGTTCCGGAGAGCTTTGAGTTCTGGATCGAAAATATCAGTGGCAAGCACAGTATTCACAACCAACTGACGGAACCGAACAAACTCTTCTTGTGTCGAGAAAATGCACTTTTGGAGGTCGGAGTATTTCG
>SWEM01000150.1:0-61337 GCA_019593585.1 Nitzschia palea | reverse complement strand
TCATGCTCCCACTCTGTTCAGTCAAAAGTCAACCCGGAACGAGTCAAAGACTGGCATGTCTTGGATTCCTCGTTCCCAACATACGGCATAGTCGCTGGGTTCTCGACTTACTATTATATTATTGTTCAATAAAAATATCGTTGCGAAATATCGCATCAACCCGGAACGATCAAAGACTATTCCTCGTTCCCAACGTACGGTAAAGTCGCTGGGTTCTCGACTACACTATTATTATTTTCAATAAAAATGAATATCTTTTTTCCTGATATCCCACATGTTGCGAAATCCCGCATTTTAGTGGACGTCACGCAGCTGTTTCATGTGGAAGACGTCGCTTGACCATGTGATTTCACAGGCGTTGTTCCATCCGGCGTCATCGTTCCCGTCTTATTACCAGGTACGTACTTCCGGAGAAAGAACCCGAGACCCGAGTGGAATGAACCGACTCTAAAAATTGCTGCCGAGAAGGAATGTCGTCATCGATGTGGTAATTGATTACTACGGTAGTAACTTGTGAAAAAGTCGGCGTTTGGTGTTGTATTCACATTATATTGACAGCGAAGTGCTCGGTCAAGAACTTATTTTTGGATCAAGCATTTTTTGATCGTGTCTTGATCTGAAAAGGTTGTGTGTGTGATCGACCAAGCGTTTCGAGTTACCGACATTGTTCGACTCAGTCTCTAAAAATATGACATCGTCACAATCATTTTGGGATGCTGCTCGTCCCATGATTGAAGTGACGGAGAAGCATCCATTTCTAGTTGCCATGGTGGATGGGACTTTGGCTACCGAAAACTTTCAATATTATGTCATACAAGATGCATTGTACCTGCAAGAGTTTGGCGATTGCCTTCGACGGTTGGCAAGGAATTCTGGAATTCCCGAAAGCGATTCTCAACGCCTCCATGCCTTTGCCAAGGGTGCCGAAGAAGCGGAAATGTGTTTACACAATTCCTTTTTCAAGGAATGGAATATTTCCGCCGAGGGGGCAGAACAAATGCCCAATTGTCTCTTGTACACGTCGTATATGAAACAAATTGTGGCAACCCGATCTCATGCCCAAGGTCTAGCGGTATTATTGCCATGTTTTTGGGTCTATATGCATGTCGGAAAATGCATGTTGAAATTGCGGGAAGAATTGGGTGATAGGTAAGATGACATGTCGAGGCATTTTTAGTACAGTTGTTCTTGTGTTTTGGTTGTGTTTTTCTCATCATTTTCTCTCCTAGTGTCAAGCGACCACCACAATTTGATGCTTGGATCGATATGTATGGTGGAGAAGAGTTTGAAAAGGATGTCAAGGATTACATTGCCCTAGTGGATGCTGCTTGCCAATCAGCCACTTGCGAAGAATTGGACCAAATGAAGCGACATTTTCTCATGAGCTGCAAGCTAGAACACATGTTCTGGGATCAAGCCATGCATATAATGAAATGGCCAGAGATTGGTGGACTTTGACCTTATTACTTTAATGTATTATTATTATTATGTCAATCATTTATTTTTGCTTCCCTAGCTGGTAACTGGTAAACTAGAAACTACTAGCTTTCCAAGTTTTTGTTCGAGGTAATCGTATCGGTAGTCAGCAGTAATTGTACCGTGCTTTTTTGAACGGGATTTCCCGCTCTCGCGAGAACGGACCAAATCGTGGCATTGCGTTTCAAAGTCAAGGGTGCCAACGCAATAACAGCGCCAACAGATTTACCTGGTGCTTGTTGTTGCCACCATTAACTGTGTTCTTGACTACCAGGTACTGGAGCAAGTAGTGACATTATTGGGATCAAGGAAATCGTTGGGTGTCACATATTTTGTCCACTTTTTGGACTGCCGTCCGGAATTACAGAATTGCTACAAGTGTTCTCGTTACTGAGCTTGTCGAATCATGGATTTTCAAGATGAGCTGGATTTTGGAATGGAGGACAGCCAAGGCAGTGCTAGCACACAACTACAGCATTCTCAGTCGTCGACATCTCGAGTGTCACGCCGTGGCGTGGCCGGTGGCACTAAAAACCGATTGAGACCGCGCCCGTCCTCAAACATAAATTCTGGCAACGACAATGACGATTATCATTCTGTGGGATCCAACCCATCGGTTGTAGTTCGTGGGGCAGGAACCAGTGCTTGGATGGTACAGGATGCTGGAACAGTCCAAATGTTGAAAGATGAATGCTCGTATTTGTGTAGTACTTTGTTGGTATCCAAATCACCGCACCAAATTCTGACCACTGCCTTGGAACTGGCACAATTACTCGAGTCTCGAAAATCACGCAACATTCTGTGGCAAAGTTGCATGAATACAACAACTCATCATGAAATGACGACGACTACTACGGCAACAAATATAGATGTGGCCACATCCAACGAAACGACACCCAAAGCGACCCGAACAATCCTCGACGCGATATTGGATGTCATTGCCTGTATTGCAACAGGAAGGTCTGTATCCAAGGCCCACCAGGAGATGCCCACAGACACTCATTCCACGTCTAAATCATTGCCGGGTAGTCCATCCAGGAGTGTTCGGACCAAAAGTGCTCGACGAAAGCTCAAGCAACAGGAGCAAGTACAACTGCATCTGGGTCCCTGGATTCAAAACAAAGGGAATTCCAATGGTGGGCCTCACCACAACATGCTACAATCATGCCTCAACTATGCCAAATTCTGGCATTGATTGTTTATTATATCTCATTGGATTGTACATTATCCAAGGACCATTCGGCAGCGGCCATGGGAGCCGTTTCCAAGCCAGTGCTAGCACGCACCGTTCGAAGCATTATTCTACATCATGACCGGGCTCTCCAGGGATTGGTACACTTGTGTCTACATCACGATCAAAGTACAGCATCTGGGGCTTCGAGTAATAATCTAAAGAGGAAACAGTGTCAAGAGACCACGATCGGCACGATGAATAACGGAGAAACTGTTTCGAGCAGCATTGGGTCATCTACTTCCCCATCCCGTCGACATGTGGATCGACCAGTGCACCACCAAGAGGTCAATGCGGCTGAGATTGTTGCATCTTCACCATTTGACGATAGTGTTTCATCTCTATCATTGGGTGGTGATAGTCATGCACCATCCGTCACACCAGGAACAAGAGTCGATCCTACCAAACTTGGCCGATTGAATCGCAGACGCCGAAGGCTTCAAGGAGATCCATTCGACACTAAGCTACCTGCGGTACCAGAAAACAATCATTTACAGTTGGACGATGATTTGGATTGGCCCGAAGGAAAAATTGTTCCACCACCTCCAAGTAAACGAATACGCACTCTGCTCCCAAATGGAGATTCCGTTTCCACCAACTTGAGCTTTACTTCTGGTGAAACCAGAAACACAATATCTACCAAGGAGTCACCTATCGATCTATCAGAGCAACTTTCCCCCCCTCACTCTCAAGAGACTCGGACTGCGTCGCGAATCCCAATCGAGTCCCCAACAACAAGTCGGAACATTCCACCGTGATGTCATTCAACACTAGTACGAATTCACATATACCCGTCCACTTGGTACCAAAACTTCATCACCTGCGATCCAAAGCGCATCTCTCGTTCTCACTGGTCGACAAAGATTCGTCGCTTCATGCCAATGGTTGCCCCGTATCGCAACAGAATGACCAGTGGGTTGCGCTAGTTTGTCTGGATTCAATCAATCGCGTTATATCAGGAAAGGAGGGGGATGGGCCATCGTGCTTGACAGAGGAAAATAACGATGACGACAATGTCTCTCCTGATGATGAAGAATCGAATCCCCTGCTACAAACGAATCGACAGCTTGGAAAGAGTGGAATCATACCGTTACTTGCCCAAAGCATGTCCGAAGAGTTACGATGGGGTATAAATCTATCCAAGGAATGGGAAGCCTGTCCGTCTTGCTGCTACCATTGGAATCAACGAATAACAATCCTTGCTTCCTTGATTGATGGCGCATGTCTCTTTAACAAAGCGAATCGACGTTCCTTCGCCGAGAGTTTTGATCCCTTCTCATTCGACAATGACGCATTTCACAACAACAATGTCCCTCAAGAACTTATTTTTCATATTCTTTGGTTTTTGCTCCAACTCATTCCCTCCGATGAGAAGAACGGTCCCGCGATAAAATCTTCCGGCCACGATTTAATTCGCAGCGGCGCAAGGGTGGTCGCACTGCGAACACTCACTAGTCTAACGCATGACAGTGACATTGCTGCCGACCAAATGGTTGCAATGAAACGGTTCCCATGCCAATCTAATGGTAAAGGTGGTGACAAGGCCGGAAATGCTGATCTATTATTATTACCATCCTTGCGAGGGACGGATATCCTAGCTCAAATTGTTTACCGATTGGAATCTAGCCATCAGACCAAACACCGCCCAGATAGCAACCGTGTTATGGTTCGATGTGCCAGTGGTAACAAGCGGGAAGACGAATCCAATCGATTTGATTCGACAATATTTTGCCTTAGTACCCTTGCCAATATTATTGAGGCATCCGATGTTCGAAGGGTGTTAACAGAAATTCAAGTAACGAAGCCTGACGGGGAACAAGAACTTTGGATTGAATGGCTGTGCCAATGGGTCGTTCAGAAGACGGGCAATATCCGAGATGCAATTCTCAGCATTGGCAAAAACGACGCGAATAAGAATGATGGAAGCGCAAGCGAACTGACCCTTGAAAAAGAAGAGGATGATAAATTGGTGGCAGCTGGGAACGCCTGCGTTTTATTGGCATGTCTCATGACCGAGATTGGAGATGTCTCGGTAGATCCTGAATCCACCACTATGATCCGAAGACTTATTCTCCGCCAAATGCCACTCGACAAACATGGGAAATCCACTGGCGTCACCATGATCATCAACACCCTCAAAGCATTTTGCAACTTTTACCATTTTTCCCTTGGAGAGTTGAGTCTCGCAATCGTTGGACCTGTCAAGAAGCTGATCGACAGCCTAAGCGAATGGAAGGAAAATAGTAATGACATGATATAGTGCATGGAAGCAAAGTGCAAGCAGTAACCGCTTTCCAAGTTTCGCCGTGACCAACAGATCTGCAACAGTCTGGGTGACACACTTGTGGTGGTGTTATAATGGACTACCAATGATCGTCGTCAAGTAGAACACATTCGACGTTGATCGACATTTAAGATGTTGTCTTCATTTCATAGTTGACACAATATTGTACATGTCACAAGGTAAGAAAGACGACCATCGTCGGGTAGGCGGAGCTCGCTTCATCGCATGCAAGATTCACTTCGTCCGCCAACGTTGCAACATTTTCGTGTCCCGCTTCCTGTCTTCTTGTGATGACATGGATTGGGCAGATCTCTTCCCATGGAGACCCGGCACTGAAGGTTTTTTCTCACTATTTGTGTGGTTGCACTTTCTGTCGTGGATCACCTGGCGCGCAGCCGTTGACTCAGGAAAGTGGTTCTGACGCAATGTGCTATAAAAAGGTATCTTTTCCATAGCCATCCGATGTTAACGGTTACCGATGTAATTGACGTAGGCGCTTCCGGAGCTTGTTTGGAACTTTGAGCGCGAGAATACGGATTGAAGGACAAACGTTATCTTTGATGGTCGCCACGACATCCCAGACGACATTGGACCTAGGAAGAATTTGCATGCGACCACCGATTCCAAGACGAATCTTGATAGACGGACAGACGTTCGCCACTTGATCGGAGAGACGACGACATTCTTACCATAAATGACGACGGTCGATTGTCGACTGACGTGGTCGCAGGATATGCATATACGTGCGGAAGAAAGTTGGAATGCAATCGGCGAGACGGACCATTGGCGCGTCCCGAATGCCGTGGACCCATCAATTCGGTCAGTCAGGTTTCTCATCACACGTTCTCATCAACAACCCGAAAAAGTGCCCTTCACAATCGCACAATTCCAGATCCTTGTACAACGTTACCGACGAATCTTTTCGCCTGCATTCCCAGTCGACCATGAGCTTTCAAGGACAACAAACAATGCTTGCAACCGCAGCTGCTGGAGCTCCTCCATCATTACTCACTCAAGTAGCAATGGCAGGAGGTGCCGCTGTTATCACCGTGTCATTCATTCATCCTATCGATGTGGTCAAGGTACGTCAAACTCGTCGTGTAAAACATCGCTCCTCCTCCCTGCAGCTCTTGTTCGAAAGACTGTCTCTCGTGTTTGTTGAGGAAATTTGTGTTGCCTTTGGTCAAGCAAAGATCTATTCTGGGATTGCGTGCTACCGTCAATTCCAGTTCACCAGCGCATGTCTCACATCAAATTTTGTTTATCGACAGACACGCATTCAAGTTTCATCTGAGTACAGCAAGCTCGGTATGGGAGGAACGGTTTCCAAAATCACTGGAGAGGAAGGTGTCATCGCATTGTGGAAGGGAGTCAATGCTGCATGGCTTCGCGAGGCTTCGTACACGTCCCTTCGTTTGGGATTGTATGAGCCTGTCAAGGTCATGTTCGGAGCACACGAATCTGGTGCTCCCTTTTACAAAAAATTCCTTGCCGGTAGTGCTGCAGGTGCTATTGGATCATTGGCAGGTAACCCTTTTGATGTCCTCAAGACCAAGATGATGACTGCCACTGGTGTAGAGACTCCTTCCATGATGTCTACTGCTCGGGAATTGTTGGCTAAGCAAGGAGTTTCTGGATTTTACCGTGGTATCGACTCGAACATTCTTCGTGCTATGGTTCTCAATGGAACGAAGATGGCATGCTACGATCAATCTAAGGGATACGTCGTTGCCGCCACAGGATGGTCAAAGACATCCTTGTTGACTCAATTCTTTTCTGCGGTCGCAGCAGGATTCTTCATGACATGCACCGTTTCTCCCTTTGATATGGTTCGAACTCGTCTTATGAACCAGCCTGCTGATGCCAAAATTTACAACAATGCTCTTGACTGTGCTGTCAAGATTGCCACCCAAGAGGGACCCCTAACTTTCTGGCGTGGTTTCATGCCCATCTGGTCCAGATTCGCCCCCACAACCACTCTCCAGCTTGTAATCTTCGAACAACTGCGATCAATGATGGGCATGAAGGCTCTGTAAAACCAAATTGTGGACATTTGTATATCCCGTGGCCCTTGCTCTTTTGTACCTTCCAGTCGAAGAGCAATCAATCCAAACGGTGCACGTGACCGTTTGAACTTTAGCAATCCGTCGCATGATTTACAGTAAACAGTGATCTCGTGATCTTAGACCAAATGTACAATTAAATATTGATATGTAAGAAGCAAGATTATTTGTTGTAGATTCACGGCGTTGAAGTATTCCTGTTTCAATCGTTTCCGAATTTTATGATGGTCAAGATTGTTCTGAACCTTTTTAAAATTTGAAACAGGATTCGGTCAGCTACCCCGTTGCAGCTCGACCGGTCAGCCCCCAAGTGTATTGTGTATTCCGTATTCCAACCCCTGTGCAAACGCTCGACGCCTAGGAGCGTGAAAAATATACCCTGCGCACTTCCCCCATGATCGTGTGTGTGAGGAAGGCCACAACATGATGTTTAAGATGAATTTATGCTGTGGTCCCGTCTTTTGGCAGCAAGGGACGAGGGATTCGACCATCCTGTTGAGGATGGTGATTGTTTCGTAACAGGCTGCTGTGTGTGAGATCTCCTCGTAGCTGCTATCGCGGCTGGTTTCGCCCAGCCGTCAGCAGACGGTGATGTTGCTGCTAATGACACGTTTGGAGTAGACGCCCTCCTAACAGCTTCCTTCGACTTTCCCTCAATATATGCAGACTCGTGGACACTATTGGGTCTTGGTTGTTTGGTAGCAACTTTGGTAGGATGGTCACGCTGACGCACCCTTTCATCCCTGGTATTCCCCTCCTTTTCACGAAGAGTCGATGCCCTCAACTCCAATAGGCCTCCACTACGAGTTTTCATAAGTTCTTTTTTCTCTGAGGGCTCGACCAACGACGAGGATCTTTCCGCATGGTCAGATCTGCCACTTCGAGTGCGAGTTGGCGCTTTCTTGGAAGCCTCAAAGGGTGGATTTACATCCCTTAGTGCATTTGATTTTATGCTGCCGGTACGCTTGGGACCTTGCTTGGGAGTTGGAGGAGCACTTCCCTTCATGGCTTTTTTCATGTCCCATACAAGTTGCTCTTTTTCCCCTTGGTCGGTGATTTCACCTAGGATTTGTTCTTCACCTTTGTCATTCTCACTGACAAAGAGATTGTTGCTCTTGCACTCCTTGCGGGGAATCTTCCCAATAGCGCCGGTCTTCATATCAAAGAAAATGACAAAGTGATTGTCATCGTCTCCTCCTTGACCTTCAGGAGGATCGTTGTTGTTGTCCTCATCTGGATCTTCGAATTCTTCTCGTCCGGGCTGGGTTCCTGATAGTGGATCAATATAGCCACCAGTGTATGCAGCCCGAAACTTGTACTTCTTATTGGGATCCAAAACACGCTCAGGTTTTAAAGGTACTTCTCCCTCTTCCTCAATCTCTTCTGCATTTGCGGGAGTTGAGGCTTTGGCCAGCTTTGGTTTTGTGCGAGGCTTCACTTTGTACATTTCAAGAAATGATTCCATGAGCCCAAACAATCCAAGATCCGCCATAACGTCACAGAAAGTCTGAATCTGACGCAAATAAAATTGGACAATTGAAAGTTTGTTAGTTGACAAAACATCCTTCAGCACCATGTCTTGCAATTCCTCAATGATGTCCTTGGTAGTTTTCAAGTACTCATAGACACGAAATCCATCTTCAATCAAGACAGCGCCAAGCTCAAATTTATCGTATCCAACTTCTTCCTCGTCAGCACCAGTGGTCGGCATGAACCTTGCTATTTCCTTTTCGGATGATGCCATCTGCTCTGTCATGTTGGTCAAATGTCGTTGACCCTGAACGGATTGGTTCTCTTTAGAGATATTGCCTAACTTTACGAATTCATCAACAGTTATCACCGTTTTTGCTAATTTTTCGAGACTTCGAACAAGGCGTCCATTTGATGCTTCGGCATTTTCTACACCTGCTGGATTCAAGTAATTCTTGTACTGAACCAAGAAGGACTCCTTCCAACGGTTCAATTCGTCCTCAGATGAAAACTCTTCAGCATCTGATAGCAGTTTGATCAGGTTCTCATCTGAAGTAATTGGATTGCTCGCAGAAAGGGTTGCTCTTCTTCGAGGCAGCGATGCCATATTTCTTGTCTATCACCGAGAAGCCCAGCACCAAATCGAATCCTGATGTCATGAAAATGGAATGGTGGAGCATGAAACAATGATGGTTCTGGCCCAACAGGATTTCCATGGGAGTAGCGAATCTACTAATGACAAATATTGCCCTTGGCTGAATTTGCGAATCAAGACGACTTTTCTAATCCAGGCAGTTATGATGTGGTCGTACTTGTAGGGTTTTGCAACTTAACAGTTGCTACAAGGTACGGCTTTGACCTAAAGGCTCCTTGCTTTTCATAAGATTGGAGTACCAGCTAATTCGTCACATTCGGATCCGTGCATTCGCTGGAATCTGTTGTCTTGGACACATGGGCAGACGTTGGTTCGTCGTCATCTCGCTTCACAACAATCCTCCGCAAGATCTCGAGGAAGTTTCATTTGTATGTTCTGCAAAAAATCCCTGAACCAGTTTGTCGCAACTGTAAACCAGAGAGTCATGGGGACACACTCCCACAGTCAAAAACGATATCACTGCTGCTTTCAAAGATGTCAGGCAGCAAGGGAGCTTCGGGACCAGAATCATTCACTAGTAGAGTGTTGTTAGTATGTTTTGCCATGGTACAAATTACTTTGGCTGCTGGACTGATTGTTGGCTGGCCAGGGATCGCCGGATCCATGTTGGTTGAGCCGCTGGCAACTGGTGGTGCTGGATTGACGTTAGACCAAACGACACAGCTTTACTCTTTAGCAGCGGCGGTGAATTACGTCGCTCCTTTATTTCTTGGTCTTGTCCTCGACAACTTTGGTCCTCGGGTATGCTCTTTTCTATCGAATGTGATTGTTGCCATTGGCTTGACAATCTTTTCACGAGGATCGACATTTGCTACTTTTGCGATTGGCATATGCTTTGTGGCTTTTGGAGGACCTTCAGTGCAACAGTCTCTTCTTCATATCGGCAACATCTTTGGAGATCGTCGTTATTTTGTCATGGGAATGGTGGCAGAATCAATCACTCTTTCGTTTGCGGTCTTTCCCTTGTTAGATGTTGCATGGGATTATGTGCCCCCTGAGTATGGTTTCCGTGTGCTTTTCGGTATCCTTGCATGCTTGATTTTGTGTTCTTCTATAGGTTCACTCCTTTTATGGCCTGATGCCCCTTACGAGATTTTCGATAGCAAACCCACTTCGATGATTGAGGACTATGACAAGACCAACCTGGTTTCCGAGCCTATCACCAAGCCAGAAACTGACACTCTCAAGACGAAACCCTTCCTCGAACAGCTAAAAAGTGGTGTCTACATTCGCCTTTGCATCTTTTTTATCGTTACTAGTTGGTGGGCTAATTTTTACATTGCAACCGTGACAACAGAGGTACGTTTGTCTTGCCTAACGTGTCTGGTTATATTCAAGTCCACTCTCACCTTTTACTATATTAATGATAGCTCGGCGACCAGCAAATTTTTGATGCGGAAAAGCAACATTCGCTAACACAATGGCTCAGTTTCTTGGATGCCGGCGCCATAATCGCGGCGCCACTTAGCGGGTATCTGCTCGAATCTGTCGGTTTTGCACCGACTGGAGTCATTACGATCTCGTTGGGTGTGATTCAGCAACTTTGCTTGCTTTTTGCTGGTTCCAATGATCTTATCATGATTTTGAGTTTTGCAACATACGCGGTATACCGTGCTTTCCTTTTCCCTTACTTCTTTGCATCACTTTCCAGAAAAATGGGTTTTAGATTCTTTGGTTTATTGTCAGGTATCTCATTCTGTGTTTCTGGGTTCACACAATTCTCAGTCGCGTCCATCGCATTGTTTGTGGAAGGAGATTGTCATGATTTCCGTATGGGATCACCAGAGGCCATGAATTGTGAAGGAGGCAAATGGGTCACAATCCATTGGATTCAAGTTTTGAGTCTTTTAATGTTGCTATTGATTCCATTCTTCGATCTTGAGGCTGAGAAAAAAGCAAAGGACTCCCTTGAAAAAACAGAAACCGAGTCCCTTTCGGCTCACTCTGCTGATTATGGTGCAATTTAGAACGGAACGAACGACCCCAACAGAGAACATCTGATGCAGACATCAAGGGAATTACGAAATGGTGGCATGATTAAATATTAAATTTTGTAGAATCATATATTACTTGTAGCTCATTTTTTTAAAGACGAAAGGAGATGGTACCATAAGGTATGGCACCTTGTCTCCGGCGACGTCTTGGCATGGTACGTACGTGTGTTGTGAATGTTCGCGGTCTTGTTAATATAACCAGTGAGGTGAGGGCTTATCAAAGGTTGTCGCCCTTGAGTCGCTGTGAAGTACCGGTACGTGTGAACATCTGGCCTGCAAGCTGTTTTCCGTATACTCCGATTCCAAACGGGTTTGATCGCCAAAGGGAAGCGTTCCAGTTGGACCGTTGAAGAACACGGGTCACTTTCGCCAAGCAACAACTGTTGGTCCTGTAGCATTCCCTTTTCTAGCTAAAAAACTGTCGATGACTATGATTTCTAGAAAGTTAGCACGACGTCGGAGTGGCGACTTGAGAACCAGGACTTGTTTCGGTACCCGTAATGACCGTGAATGGTAATGGACGGAGTCTTGTAGCACCGTGGTTCTGGTACAGTACGCTTTACCTGGTGCGGTCACTAGAAATGTCGACCGGGATGGCTCTAACTCTATCCCTTCCTTGTCCTAGTTTGAGACAAGAGAAATGCGTTGACTCATGGTAGGCCGCTTTGGTTTTGGATCCACGAAAAAAGCTAGTCGTACATCATCAGCTACTACCCTACACTCCATGGTCCCTTTTGGATGACTAACTTTGGTGGTGGATAAGAGTATTGAAATGATTTTCTTTTTAGCTGTATGTATCATGGTCTATAGTTGTATGTAGCGGAATGCTGCGTAGTTGTCCTGTTGGCTGGCTCTTTCCCGCTTTTTTGTTTTGTCTATCGTTTCATATGAATCATCGAAAGTACGTCTTGGCGTGATGTAGCTGCTGATTCAGTAATGTGTATCGCTCAATGGCGCAAAAATATCAATATTGGTTGCCAATTCTATGGAGAAACAGTTCCTTCTGTTACCATGGCCTGTACGATGGGGCGTAGTAACAGCAATGCAGTGCAAAGGGCTGCAAAAGTAAACGTCAAACTCTTCTTTCCGCCGCCCACTTCGAGTAGAGCTTTCACAGTTGAGATAGGTCCATGGACAAGCGTCTTTCCAACTCTATGGAGGGCTGTGCTAGAAAACTTCTTGAATCGATTCAATTGTATGTCCACAAACACCTCCTTGCGACGTTGGACGATGTAGATAATTCGAATCAAGGGAACAACAACCCTCTTGATAAGAAAATCCCCTGGCCCTAAAGGAACAATATCCGCGTCCACAAAACCTTCGGTCATGGAAGCAGTTTTATCTCCGTCTACTGATATGTGATGTTTATGCAGTAGTTTCTCACTTGCTAAGCCGGCAACGCCCAACACATAAAGAGCGTCCTCCTTCTGTTGCTCACTGATGATGACCTCATTCCGAGAGAGTGAGCCTTGCCTGAGCCAACTGAGCGCTGAGAAAGGCTTTGGTCCTTCTTCACTTTCGGAACTGTGAAGGCGCCTGTATCTGCGATCCAAGAACTCGAGATATTCGTCAACGGATTGTTGATCATCATCCTCGTCCCGTTGAGAGCTTGGAAAGATTGTATTAAGCCACCTCAAAGGTGACGTTGACGTTGATTCATCGTCACCCTCTCGGTATTGCAATTTCGTTGATACTATCGATGCTCTCGATGCCAGCCGAACTCTTGAATATTTGCAATGAGAATGTCCGACCATGGAACCTGCAGGACACGATTCCTGCAGATGTTTGCCGGTTTGAAAGGCGATAGCACGACTTGCTAACGTTAGTGTCAACAGTAGACGATGAAGTCGCGTCATGGGCATTGTTGATTGACTGTGAGATGGTTTTGTTTGTTTGTCACTTTGCATCATGATTATGGTCTTCAAATGATCGAGGAGAAAAATTGTGTGTGAAAATTTCGCGCTCCGACTGTGAAGTCAAGAGTTCTCGGAGTAGACGGGTCGCCTATCTCAGGTGGTTGATTGCGCTTCTCCGATCGCCTTGCCGTAGTTGGGTTAAGGTACTCTTCTCAGCCAATGAGATCGCTGAAACGAGCAAATTCTAGACCTCGTTGCGAAACGCGAATTCCGAGACCTCGTTGGCGCCAAAAAATTCTAAATTCCACTCACCTTGGGTTGGATCTTTTGATTGGTAGATGGAAAGATGCAATACCAGAAATGTCGCTGTGGCAATATAATGTCCTCAACCGAGACAAAGGGAATTGGTGTCACGATCAGTAAAAAATTGTCGAGTCGCCTTCTCCGAATCCATTGTGCAATCACGTTTCGTGCTCTTTTGTAGCTTGCCACAGTTATTGTCGATTTACTACCGGTAGTACTAACGGACTAACGGTATATGATTTCAAGATTTCGGTGTGATCACAACAATGGCAGTTACTTTGAATGAGTATTCTCACGTGAAGCAATATGTAAATACCATTGACAGAGGGCAACTTTTTTTGACAAGGCAACGCTACTTTACCTGGTTGTACCTACAACTACCGGTTCATATTGCCCAATAATAAAACGGTAAGTTTTCTCATCAAGTCGGAAAGTACCTGGTACAAGTGCATTTACTTGTACAAAAGTAGAGGCGAAATCGCGAATGTTATTATTAAGAAATTATTACTACTGGTACCTGGTACTAACTAGTTTTGTAATGAGGCGAAAACGGAAAAACCATAACTGTAAAATTGCCATCGACAGCACACTTGACGTAAACCAGCGAGCCAGCCTTCTTTCATATGTCCATTATTTGTGTCGGTTTCGACAACAGTCTTGGTTGAAAACCTCGTCCGGCGCAAGTCATCGCGGCATAAATGACGGAACCTAAAGTTTATGCCTGCTGTAACCGTCGCCTTGTGGAAATAATTATCAAACTGACATTTACAGAATGTACCTCTGATATTGGACTTCCAATTATGGTAAAATTAGTCTTGGGTTGTGGTTAGTCAGTCCGGCCTCACAAAATCTAACTCCTCCTACCACTACTGCGAGGCGATCCAGAATCCACCAAGCATAAGCACTATCTCATAAAGATGATATTCTCTTCTCTGGAGTCAGAAATGGAGTTTTACACCGATGACAAAGAACGAAATGAGGCTACCCCTTTTGTGGGTTTAGTACATCAGCACTCGAGGACGAAAACGACAGTTCCAAATAACAACGAGGAAAGCTCGTCATCGGCTCTCCACATGGATGACAATCTTCTACATCTAAACGATAATGATGTTCTTTGTGGACGAGGAAGTGCTATTAATAAGCATACTGGTAATCGTCGATTCCGTCGATTGATCTTTGCCAACAAAGTTGCCTACGCCAGTTGCGAGAAGAATTCTCATAAATACTTTCTGGCCTTATCGATTGTCCTATCCATCGAACGCCAAGGTGGTCACTTTGTGAAGAGGAGTGATGAAAGGATCGAAGTCTCGCCTCTCGTTGTTCTTTCACGCAAGGATGCAATCGCAAAAACAGCCCAAGCACTCCGAGATCAACTCCACCGAGGAGGACGTAGTAGTAACCTTCCTCGTGGCCAATCAAGCTCCACTTCCCCAATAGTCGCTGCCAAGAAACAAAACAAATCTGATCAAGACAGTGAAGGGATGGACGATGACAGTGATGTTCAGAAAATCAATGCGGAATCTTGTTCGGATGATGGCAGCCGTGAAGAGAGCAGCAGCGATTATAGCAGCAGCGCAAGCTATCACTCCAACAACAACATGGATTGTGATACTGGTTACTCTGCACCGACGTTCCCCATGATGGCACCATGGCCCATGTTTCCATTTGTAAATATCAATTCAATACCTGCACAACCTTTTCCTCCTTCCAGCATGGTTGGCCGATATGCATCATGGACGCGTGATACGAGCTCCAATAGTGGGCATCATGGGATCGTCGGCTTGCCTTCTACAGCTCCTGGACACGAGACACTTTGGATTCCAGAAGAACTTGAAGCCCTTATGCATGCGGATCCAAAAGTTGCATGGGCACTGAACTCCCTGGAGTAGAATATAAGGATTTAGCCAGTAGTTGTTTACACGAGGATGTTCAAGTTTATCGAGGCTCAGAAAATTGTAAATTGGACAAAAGTTTCCAGAAGGGATCGAGCCATAACACGTGATCAAATACTGGGGATCATGGGATCATAATTTGGATGGTGTAGATAGCGATGGAATGGGCCATTCTTTTTCAATGGGAGCAAAAAACTCTTTCACTCGTTGTTCCGAGACGGCCTGAATAGTGGAAGGATTCCACTTTGGTGATGATTGATCCTTATCTACCAACATGGCTCGTACCCCTTCAAAAAAGTCGGCCCCGGGTAGAGTGGATACTCGCGCCATGCGATATTCCATTTGCAAGTCTTCACCAATGGTCGATACTGCACCACCTCGTTTCAAACCCTCCAAAGTGACTTTCATACTGGTGGGGGACATTTTCTGCAACGTTTTCAACGTTTCCATAGCAAACGTGTCCTCTGGTTGACCCTCCAGAGCTGCATAAATCTCCTCACAGGTATCACTTTGAAAGTAGTTGTTGATTGCATCTTGGTTGACAACTAAATGACTATTTTCTGTCGCAATGGTCTCGTGAAAGCTAGCCAAGACATCTGCTACCACATCATCATCATCGTTAGTTTGCGACGGAGTACTTTCGTTAGCATCATTATTGGTAGCGTGAATGAGGGCCTTTTCCAGTTCTGGCAATTTTTTCGAGGGAATATAGTGAGTTGCCAAGCCAGTGTATATCAAATCGGATGCCTTGATTCGCTGTCCTGTCAAGGCCAAATACTTGGCAACGGGAGCAGAAAGAAGACGAGGCATCCAATACATACTTCCAACATCGGGGAATAAACCAATGGCAGTTTCCGGCATGGCAAACAGAGTATGATCCGTCGCCACGCGATACTTTCCATGTACGGATAAACCCACTCCTCCCCCCATAACGATCCCATCCCATAAACTAACAATAGGCTTAGTAGAAGTGGCAATGGCAAAATTGACTTGATACTCTTGATAAAAGAATTGACTGGTAGTTTGGGGATCTTGGTGGGTCATGCCAAGTTCCCAAACTGCCTTGACATCACCACCGGCACAAAAAGCTGGTCGTTTCGCTTCCTCGTTATTGGCCTTGAGTAGAATGGCCTTGATGGATGGATCGTGGACCCATTCGGCCAAAACATCTTGCATACACTCAATCATATCCATGGTGAGAGCGTGGAGTGCCTTGGGATGGTTGAGCTGCAAAATGCCTAGGTTGGCGGCACGCGATGGTAACACTTTCAAGGTAAATCTCATGGTTGTCGATGATCGTCTAAGAGAAGAACAGGCCGCAAGTGTTTCGGAAAAAGGTACAAACAATAATGGTTGGAAAGTGATGAATGAATTGTCGCATCGCCACCTTCTGGCACCAGCAGTCAGAATTTGTGACTCAACCATCTTCGACTAGTATGATTGATGGGGACAGAAATAGCCCATCCCAGACATCTTGCACCACCAACCATTCTTTTCCCGGATCCGATGGCGAGTGCGATCAATTGTCATCTTCATGCCACTGTTTGGCAAAGAGTTTCAACGTAACCGTCCCCGTTGGGCACTTCGAGTGACAATATCATAGTGATACGGCAATTGTAACATCAGTAGTTTAATAAGCATGTCTCTGCTGGGTTCCATCTTTGGGAGTGGGGGTGGTGGTAGTGGAGCCACGGATGATGACAAGAAATCCAAAAAGAGTAAAAAGAAATCTAAGGAAACGGCTGCATTGACAGGTTTATTTGCCAAATCGGCCGAGTTACCAGAACCACCCAAGCATGTACCCAAACCCCGTAAAGAGAAACGAAAGGAAGTAGATACCAAGGAACATGAAAACAAAGAAGAATCCGAAAATCCCAAGAAACGTCACAAGCCTCGAAAAGAACCCAACAACAACACTGCGACCAGTGGCAAAGAAGAGTCCAAATCCACCCCCGAGGAAGATTCCAAGAATAAAGAGACACCAGATGATGATGATGACAACAGCAACAAGGATAATGATAAGAAGGACAATGGTAATGACGATGACGACGATGCCGAAGCGCGGACAATCTTTGTGGGAAATCTGCCACTTCAAGGAACAACGAGAAAATCTTTGGCAGCCTTGTTCAAAGACTGTGGGGCCATTGAGAGTACAAGGATACGGTCTGTACCCGTCAAGGGTATCAAACTTCCTCCTCAACGAGCGGGAGACCAAAGTCTTGTCAAAAAAGTCTGTGTCAATACCAATCAGATTGATTATGAAAATTCACCCAAAGAAACCGTACAAGGATATGTCGTGTTTAAACAAGAGGAATCGGTTTCCAAGGCACTCGAACTAAATAATACCTTGGTGGTGGGTGGTCGTCGAATTCGAGTCGATAGGGCATCCCCAAGTATCGAACCGGGCAGAAGTGTGTTTTGTGGCAATTTGCCCTATGGAGCCGATGAAGGAACCTTGCAAGAACACTTTATCAAGGGTTGTGATTTCAAGGACGGTGATGTCGAAGGTGTGCGAATTGTTCGGGATAAGGAAACGTATTTATGCAAAGGATTTGGCTATGTCCTATTGAAAGACAAGAGTTTTGGTACCCACCGCCCTCAAACTACACGAGTCCATGTACATGAAGAAATCTATCCGGGTATTGGTTTGTGGGAAAAGATTCAAGAATAAAAAAGGAAATGATGGTCGAGCTCCGAGGAAGATTGTTGCCACAGAAATTACTGGCACTGTTAGGGCCCCCGACGAGAAGATCTCGACCGGTGCCATGCGAAGAGTGCTGGCGAAACAATCCCAAGAAGCAGCAAAACTGAATAAACGAAAGCGTGGAGAAAAGAAGAAAGTCACAGCTGTCAAAAAGGGTGGTCCAGTCGGTGTCAGCAAGAGAGCAGCGTTGGACAAGAAAGTTGACCAACGAGTCAAGAAAATTCAAAAACGTATTTCCAAAGGCATGGGCAAAACTAGAAAGTAGCCAAAGATTTTCATTCTAAAGTCTACTTTGTATTCTACCATACTCCTGAACAAGTTTGTGCTTCAACAGCTTTCCCGTATCGTTTCTTGGTAATTCATTCACCAGAAACAAGTACCGGGGGCGTTTATAGGTGGCAAGGCCATGCTGGTCACACCATTTTTTGATATGGTTGAGATCCAGGTCGTTGCCGTAACTGTTGCTGTTGTTGTTTCGCCTTGGGACCACAGCGCATGCCACAACTTCCCCAAATCTATCATCCAGTTTGGCAAAAACAGCACAATCTTGTACGTCAGCATGCTGCAGGAGCACTCGTTCCACCTCTTGGGCCATGATAGTTTCTCCACCACTCCGTATGGAATCATGGGCTCTTCCACAAAAGTAGAGTCTCCCGTGCTCGTCAAAAAATCCCCAATCAGATGTCAAGTACCAGCCTACGTGGTTGTTTGATGGTTGTAAAGAACCACGTGACCAATACCCATTCATTAGATGAGGACCACGAGTTGCAATGATTCCAGGCTGATAGGGAAGTGTTATGATGATGTTCACTTTGCCTTCTTTTCGATATAGTCGTAAATGGACATGAGACGGGGGATACCCCACACAATCGCCATGGGAAGTTTTGGAATGATCGACAGCATTTTCCCCACTCGACGCGTTGACGTGCCAGAAGGTCAGTGATGATGCTGCTTCGGTACACGCATAAGTTTGCACAATGCGTGCATTGGGAAATGTTTGTCCGAGTCTTTGAATCATGGGGGGTGATGCGGATTGACCCCCAATCAAGATGAGTCGAACTGTAGGATATGTAGACGTTGAATCCAACTGGGCCAACAATGCTGTGAACATGGCTGGAACAACCACTAAAGTATTCACCGGAAATACTGGATATTCCAAGGCCACTTTGGTTCTACTTGGATCAAACCGCGATTCGGATGGATCAGGAAAGACCAAGGTTCCACCACTTAAAAGGACAGCGAGAATGCTGCTAACGCCACCGACATGAAACAAAGGGACTGTTGACGCTAACATGTTCGTTTCGGTGGAATACTCGCAAGGATAGGCTAATTTAGCCATAGACTGAATAGCAATGGCACGATGGCTAAGTCGAACCCCCTTGGAACCACCTGTTGTACCTGACGTGAAGACGATCATGATGTCACGATCATCTCCATTCTGTGCAATATCTTTAATCGTCAAGCCAATTGTTGAATTCGATAATCTACATTTTGCATCAAGATGGCGGTGCCTTATGTATCCTCGCGATAATTTGGGTATTGGCAGGCAAATAGACGCATGACCAAGCTTCTTGGTAACTTCTTGAGCAACTCCTTCCAGGCTTTCACCATACAGTACAATAGTTGCTGCCGTTTGTGGCTTTTGCGAAATGAGAGCCTTTGCCATTTCTTCAGGTGACCATCGAATATTGAGCAGAGCGGCTAGGTGATTCGCCCTCTGGGAAAGCGATGTGTTTGTACAAGCAATCAAGGATAGTAACATATCAATCGAGTTGACAGAAAGGTACGCGATCACAACATCTTGCACATTTTTGTTTTGGATGAATATATCAGCGATTGCTTGCTGCAGCCATAATTCATGTCGGTTTATGCACTCCCATGTATCTGTGAAGGACATTGATCCACAATCGGCGATTCTGGCACCATGATTCACTACTGCAATAGATTCCGCCACATTTCTACAACGGAATCCAACAATATCACGTATTGACCATGAGATTTTTTCCTGCATGCTGTTATGGACGTAGTGAAGCCATTAAAATGAAATTCGCCGATTGAGGTTTACTGCTCTTTAGTCGTTGATCGTTCGTCTCTTGATTTAGCAAGAGTATTGTAGAACACTATCAAGTGCAGGTTGCCAACTCTGTTCTCGTCGAAAATTGTTTCATCGTTGACGGTTGTCGCTCAGAATTGGATCTATCCGACTCAATTTTACCAGGTCAGATGTGCCAGGTACGTCAGCGACGGAGACACCAATCCAAAAGCCGTTGGTCCTTGGAACAGCAAGATGAAGGAGAAAAAGCATCCCACTCATCTCATCGTAAAATAATTCCAGAAGGCTCACTGTCAGTAAATATCTTTCAGAAAACATGCTCAGCAAGAACCTTTTCACATTATGTTTGGCGTTTTTCATGGCCTTGACTTCGACGTCGGCGTCCGTTTTCCTCCCCTACGACGTTAAACATTCGTCGTTTGTTGGATCCAAGTTCACAAAAACGTTTGAAAACAACAACTTTGCGCGACGAGAGCTAACACGAATGCGACAATCGTGCTCCACTAATGGCGCTGCAATGGCAATTCCAGGGTATGGAATTACTGAACAGATCTTTGTAGGAGGATTCATGAACTTCTTGTCGATCTACAACATTGTCATTACTGCTCGTGTCCTTTTGTCTTGGTTCCCCCAAGCACAAGGTATCGGTGTTCTTCAACCTGTCTATCAAATCACAGATCCCTACTTGAATTTGTTCCGTGGAATTATTCCTCCAATCTTTGGTTTGGATCTTTCACCGCTACTTGCCTTTTTCCTACTGAATGTCCTGACTAACGTCACCGCAGCGGTAGGTGCAGAAATCACGCCTGAGCAACGGGCCAAGTTGACCAAGAAATACAGTCCTTTTTCAAAGAAGTCAGTGAATACCATTTCATTTGTACACTGATTCGCTGTGGTGAATCCTTGTTGGCAAAACCTAAATATAGCAACGCGAGAACCGTAGTAGGAAAATATAGAAAAATTGTCAGTGTTGCTACTTGAAATTCCGAACAACTGACTCTGTTAGGGTCAGCGAACTCATATCGAATCGGGCAGCGTATTTTTTAATGCAATGATTTGCTACTATTTTATCATTTTATGCTGTCTTCTTCTTTGGTTTCACGTACGACTGAACGTAAAACTGAGCGAATAAAAAGAATAGCGAAAGAATGTAGACGACATAGGTCGCAGTGACAGGGGTCGATAGGTCCTTGCATCCATTGATCAGCAAGTGGGATCCCTGCGACATCATGGTGATAAATTGAATCATTTGTAGGAGGGTTAGATACGATTTCCACCAAATGGGGAGGGACTTTCCAGTGGCAGGATCCTTGGTGTGCATGCAAATGAAGTAATAAGTGTACATGACAGTGTGAATGAATCCGTTGAGAGCGATCGTAAGGTAGATGTCACCATCGTAGAAAACGTTAGCGTTGAGCCAGTAGAACAGAAAGATGGTGATGTGGTGGTAGACGTGCAAGAAAGATAGTTGTCGCCACTTTTTGCCGAGGACGATGAAAATGGTATCCCAAAAGTCCCAAACCTTGGAAACGTAAAACATCCACAACAAGTTTGCCAACGGAGGATTATCTCTGCTGTAGCCCACACAAGGAGTAATTGAGTACCCACTGCGGTAAGCCAGCAGACACGCCTCAATTGTCATATAAGCACAAAGCATAATCTGAGATACGTTGTAAACAAACTTAATCGGGTAGGGATCCATCGCCGGTAAGTAGATCATAACTTTCGACCCAATCACAACAAATAGAAAATAAGCAAGGGCGATGTTAAAAGCGCTTGCAAAGTCCGTCAGCAGCCATCCCTAAAAGTTGACAAAATAAAATGAGTGATATGCCATTTACACTTGAGCACCACGACGAAATGACGGATGACGATTTACCTTTGTATAGCCAGTGAAGCGCTCCTCTGGGTCAGCCCATTGGACAAGGATATCCCCAATAGAGTTCAAAGTATCCGTGTAAGCGCCCATGTTGTCAACAACAGTTGATTTTTGAATCAAACGAACTATGCGTGTGTGGTGCAAGGCGACAAAGAAACGTGGCGACGAGAGGCGGTGATGATGAGGGTGTTGTCGACAATCGTCGAAATGGTGGGACGACGACAAAGTTGCATCCAATGGATACGTACCCATGATATCGGGTATCGAAATTACATGGAAATATCGCGGTAAATAAGTTCTACACATGCATTCATCGCGATTCAGCTGCCTCTTTCGCCAGGTTTCAACGACCCAGGTCTTCTGGTACCTTAACTCGCGTGACTTCAAGAAGTCGACGTTCCCAATGCAAGAACAATGACGTCTTTGCCTTCTAGGGCTGGTTGCCTCGTACACACTGATTCCATGTACTACCATAGTGCATACTTGTAGTTAGACGTTCCGAAGTTTTATGCATACTTACAGTTAACGTACTACGTTAGTATCTGGTACCAGGTACAAGTACTACCAACGTTAGTACTAACGTTGTGTCGTTTTTGTTTTTCTGTATCATAATATCATTGGCAAAATGATTTATTCTACCAGCAAAGAAGATGTACTGATATCGTTAGTATATTCAAGGCTGAGTATGTAAAATAAACGAGAACACAAGGTTATCCAGGGGCCAGCCACAATCATTTCATGGTCATGTCGCACAAGGCACCAAGCGAGCACCAATCGTGGCTGAGTTCTCTCACGGAAGCAAGAAGGTGGCCATCACGTCAGCTCCTGATTCCTGATCGGGTCTTACAATTAGTACTTGGCGGGTGCATTGTCACCTTCCCAAATGCAAACTTTTGCAGCCAGCTACGCACCCTGCCTTGCTCCATGGAGAGAAACCAAGTAAAGAGTTTTCGTAGTGTTTTTACGACAAGGAAATTATTGTTGAGTCCTAGTGCTGATTTATGATTTATCACACCTCTTTTTCGTTGTATTGCACAGTGAAGCTATGTTGTCCATAATAGATATGGAGCGAGAACGAAGATTCGCCTATGCCACATCGTCAGTTAGTTAAGGAACTGAAATGGCAAGAGAGAGAAACATCTGCTTTATATGTGGACCTGTTACCAAGATACAAGAGTCTGCTTTGTTACTTGTACAATCCCCATTCCGCATTCCCCATCTTGTCATGGGTTGGCCCGAACGTTCCATCGCCATCGCTTCTCCCTAAGAGTGATGGTTTCATTTACTTAAGAATGTGCCACCATGGGGCGAATCGGGCCTTAATAAACAATCACCTCAGCCATTTTCGCATTCGAGGTGGAATACGTTAAGTGTACGATTTCCAACCATTTATGAAACGAAAAAATTTCAGTACACGGTATCACAACTGTCGCTCACTTGAATAATAAGTAATGAGCGATTGGGTGTTCTCCCGGTGAAAATCGGTGTCAGGTTCGTCTTGCGAACTCATAATTTTCTAAGTAAAGTTCGGTCTCACCGGATAAAGGACACCTCCACTGACATTAAAGGGAGCACAGCCGAACATTCCACGAAACGCGCAGAACACGAACATTTTTTGGAGGGAATGCGACAAATGCACACCGGGAATTACGTTGCTCTCACAAAAACAATAACCACGTCCAATAGCAAGAACAAAGACACTACACCAAAAATGACTATGCCGTCAATGGTAGATGAATGTCTAGAAAGAGTCAGTGTACTATCACTTCGAAGACACCCAAAGCGACGAAGTGGTTGTGATCATGTCCTCCATCATGCTGCTTGTTGTTCAAGGGAAAAGGCGATACTACCGCCCTTACATAGCACCATTCCAGTTTCTCCATTTGGTGGTACTAGTAGTGGTACTCATTCTTCTTGCGACCAGGAAGATCAGAACTCATGTTGCCATAGTCTTTTTGACAATGTGGTTGTTCACAACAATGAGGAGGACGACCTTGTTGTTCGATTCTTTCAAAACTTCGATAGCTCCTCCTCTTGTTCCTCGTCGTCGTCATCCTCATCATTATGGAGTGGTGTCCTCAATGCAGATGGCACCAATTCACCTCGGAAAGAAGAAATCGGGACCAACCGTCGTGGTAACGGATTTATTATAAGCGAGGGGCGGGGTTCATCGTGCTTTTTCTCGCCATCATTGTGCACACCGCGAAAAAAAACTCAAGGATTTCGAGAAGAACTACTACACCAATTTCAAGAACTTCCCTTCCCAGTTATTGAATGGTGCAGTGATGATGATGATGATGTTAACACGGAGGAGCAGGCATTTGGCGACACCAAAAGTCGACCGCACCATTGTTCATCAAAGAGGTTACGAAGAACATGTTCTACGGTGTTAGTGGATGATGACGAAAGGCACCTCCTTCAACGATCGATGGCTTTCAGCTCACATTTATCATCACTTACAGTTAGTAAAAGAAGAAGGACATTGGGTTAGAGAAAGGATAATTCTTCACATAACTAGGTAGTCAGATTGAGCAAATCAGCCACCATTCTTGGTACTAGTCCCCACGAATCAATCTTCTGGATTGTGGTCAGCATTCTCCACCAAAAAGTCCAACGACGAAAAGCTGATGACAGCCATCCATTGGTCTTGTAACGATATTAAAAGAATAAATCTACTAATATCTTGTGAGCTCGGAGAAATCACACGGAAAAGCTCGAAATAGGATCAAGGGTTATTGTCGTGTCAATTTCATTTGAAGTGAGTAAGGATGATAATCCCATAACTTATGATTATATGCTCTACAAAATTTCACTTAGGGCAGGTAGTACAGACTCTAGTGATGCATACTTCGCAAGAATCCAGCATTTGCTGTAGTCATGCTATTGAGACCCGAGCGAAAGGCCTTGCAGCGCTTGAGGCCGGGTCCTTGGTGGGAATCGAATGGAATATCAAAAGGAAAGAATTTCGTTGTCTCTCGCATATTTGTGTGGATGCTCGATTCCTCAACGATTTTCAAGGTGGCAGAATGGTCGTCATTCTCCTTGTCGTTTGTAGAGTCCCATCCAATGTTCGGAAAAACGTCGTCTTCTTTAACGTGCTCTTCTTCACTTACTGCTATTCTCTGGAAGGTATTTTCCAGAAATCGGCAGTGGTCCGACGCATCGTTGACTGACACAACTTGAGGTGAAGTGTGGACTTCATGCACCATGATGTCGAGTCCCTCCTGGGGTGCGGAAGAAGTTGATCCACCGCATGATGAAAACGACATGTGGCACGTCGGGGAGCTGTCGACTCGATTCAAATGTATCTGGAGGAGCTCGACCTCCTTCTGAAAGATGGAGAGACATGATTTTATTGATGAATTCCTTGCAGCTAGGCCGGACCGTGAATTACGCGTTCTCCGTCGTTTCTTGCTTGATGAGGAACTTTTAATGGGTCTCAATCCCTTTGAAAGGAGAATCAAGGATTGTTGAAGCTTTGAACTCGACATCCGATCTCGGTGTACCAATGCAGAGGAACTTAAACGGGCCCACAATGATCCATCTTCATCTGATGGTTGCGTCTGGTCATGCAAACATGATGCAGCCTCACCTTTTGGAATACAATAAATATCTTGTGGCAACGGCATTGACTTGTCCAGGCAAATTTGAAATTGTCTGATAAAGAGGAAGTGTGATGATAACTTGGCTTGGATGCTTGAATCTGTGAGCTGGGGACGCCGCCGTGTTTGTCGTCTCGCCGATCACTTGATTTGTCTTTTATGGTCCGGTCCGTAGAATCTTGGATGGTTCGACAATTTCGACAGTCAAAATATCAATGTCGAAGAACAGAGACATTCGGATATGATCGTACATCTGGTTCTTCGAAGAGAAGGTGAAATTTGTCTGGAGGCACTTTGGTAGTTCAGTAGAAAAAGTATCATCTGCTGTTGTGCGTCGACTAGCAATCACATTCTGCATCACAAACCATCTTCTGTTCGTTGAGGGAATCGTTCCACCTTCCTTAATTGTAACAATTAACCTGCAGTCCCAAATTTGTAAAAGGCCCATTCCACGAATCGAAATTATTTTAGCAACTCTTCAAGGGCCAACGCTTTGTTAGTCCGACCTGACACCATGCGTTGCTTTAATGGTTGACACTTCAGACCCTTTTTTGCGTCATCGGGCGTCGCGAATGAGTAATAAATGTAAGACAGCAGTAAATTGAAACCGAACGGCACAGTTCAGCCTGCTCGATTGTAGTCGGGCTTGCGGAGAATTCAGGCAGCCAAAATGTAGATGTCAAGCGAATGCAACTTTGAAGGTACAGGCAAATGGTGGTCACTTCATTATGTGTTGATTTTATCACGCTTGGAAGGTGGGTGACATGTTGAACTGAAAAGAATACTTAGTTAGAAAATGGGGATGTCAACCTCACGACCAGAATTGTCGTAAACAGTTTTCCATTATTCTTTCCGTTCGGTATTCCCTGTGATCCGTAAAAATGAAGTAAGTTGATATGCCCCAATTACGAGTATCAAGCTCTATTCCATCTAGTCGACCGATGTGCATCGACAGCAGCGAATCATCACAGCAGACATCGTATTTCTTGCTGGCCCAAGGATCGACTCTGGTTCTACTGGTGCAAGCACCTGTAGTCGGTATCCCTGATTGCGGAGTACCTGGTACGACGCCAAGACTTGTAACCGTACAATGGGGGAACGAGGAAAGGCAGCAGCATTGGCGCTGTATCGAGGAATCGTGCGTGCCCATCGCAAAATGCCCATGGAGATGAGGTTGCTCGGCGACAAATATGTCCGATCGGAATTCAAGTTGCACAAATCTGTGACCAAGCAAGCACAGCTCGAGCCTTTTTTTGTGGCATGGGAGGAATATTTGGACCAGATGATGAGAACCGCCCGGAGGAGAGACTCTGTTTCCAGCGGTACCTTGGATCAGAAGGATGAATTGGAAGCGGAAGGTTTCGGTAGACATCTCCCCCAAGACATTGAGCTCTCGGATGATCAAAAGTCACAACTGGAAAAGCTGAAAGATGAGACGACTCTGGGAGGCAAGAATAGTTGATGTTATGCTTTCAACACCACTGTAAGCCTTTGCGTGTCCAACCGATAGACTTTTTTGGTCAGTTCTTGATGGGAATTCAGATCAAATGGCGAATAAGTGGTCGCATCCTGATTCGTCATTGGCATATCCATTCTGGATAATGTAGTATAGCCAAGCAATAGAGACAGTTTTTAGACCTAATTCCTGGGCTTTCTGAACTTTCGGACTTGCTGCTTGGCCCACTTTGTATATTAAATGGGTGCTGGTCTTGTGGAGGTCAGTCTGAAATGAGATACCACAAATCTTCATCAATGATGCCAGCGCCTTCTTTTCTGCCGGTGAAAATCCAGTGACTGATATTCTCAAATGAGTTTGGTTTAATTTTTTCAAAGGCCATGAACAGGGAATGAATATATTTGGCATCAGGGACTGGTCAACAATCCGTTGCATGGAAATACAGGTTTGAAGCCACATGGGAGTTACCAGTATCAAATCACAAATGTTGTAGCGTTTCAATTGAGAAAGGATGGGATTGAGTTCTAGTCGTGGAGTACCGCCCCAGCAGAGTACGTAGCACTTTCGTCGCTGACTACTGCCGGTATTACTACTTCCTGTAGTGGCAGAACTTCGACTCATTTTCTTGGATTGTTGAAAATCTGTCTTCATGGCATCCATCAATTTCAGTGTCAACAGTTGTCCGCCATGTCCTTTGATTAGCGTTTCTTGTTCTTTGGAATCAAAATCGACAGCGTCCGCCGGCGGAGCGACTCTTGATAGTGCAAATAGCAATCCACGAAAAATGGCTGTGGACACGGAGTTTGATCGCGACAGTTGAATTTTGGATGGTTGGCTGGCAGGAATATTTCTCTGCGATGCTTGGCTTTGGTCATGGATGGGAGGATATTTGCTGGTTGGGAGCAAAGTCTTGCGCTGATACGAATCAATGATCCAGCCAGGTGACACGGCCTGTGGCAAAATTTGGATGATGCGTCAATACAGTGTTGCATGCTTTTCTGGAGGGACCGTACAACAAGACGAAAACGTCAACCAAAAAGTGAACCAAGGTAAGGAACAAGAACAAAAAGGTGTCAATGGCGCGTGCAGGTCGAAATATTTCGATATCATGGACAACATACCTCAGAATTTCGTGGCAAGTATCATGAACAATCAATAGGGTGATATCATTCGAAAGTTCCCAATGAATTGTTCCGTTTCCACGTCGAATCACTTTGCTCAGCAAATCCTTGGTTTTGGGATCATTTTCAAATCCTAGCAAATAGAATTGATGAAATTCAAACAATGATGATGATGATACCATGCTTGTTTGTGTGACCATTGGATGAAGCAAGTGATGGTAGGTTCTTGGAGTATTTTCACCGTCATCAGCGGTACAAGTACCTCCCTTCTTTCCACTACCGGTAGTTTCGCTTGGACTCGTAGTTCTTGCGACGGGACCCGGATGCAAAGCTTCGTCAACTCGGCTTCCCAATTTCTGACATGATTCGAGCCAGGAAGAAGTGACGATTTTGATCCTTGGATCAGATGCTGCCAATTCATACTTGGCTCCTTCTCGTTTCTCTGCAATTAAGTGTGTATTCTGTTCTAGATTGAATTCTCCTGTAAACCTGAGTGAAAGAGAAAATGGATGCACACCAACAAACAAAAAATAAGCAACAATAAACAATCTATTTTGCAAGGAAATGACATGTGTGTGTGTATGCTAGAAACATTCATGCCACCATTGGCACATACCTCCCTCCCAATTGCTGCACTATTTGGTGGAGACGGACTTTGTCGTCGTTGGAAAATCCCGTCAAACAAACGACGACTCCATGAAGTGGTCCGACAGAAGCTGTTCGAGTTCGTTTACCACTTGTACTAAACTCTTCAAATGCTTCCATCAGCCGTTTTCTACCCTCTTGGAATGACATTTTTGGTGTTGACAGAATGATGAGCCGACCGTAAAATATAAAAATCTGGTTGTTCCAAAGCATAGACTGCTACCAACGTTAGTACGAAATTTGTGGTTTCGTACTTGACAGGTTGTAATCGCATTTGTCTTGCGCCCAAAATTTAGGGGAGAAAAGTCCCTTTTTCCTTGGCTTGGTCTCCCTGGTTTGTTGGTCACTGCAGTTGGGACAGTTCGCACGATCCAGCAGAAAAGTTCGTAGAACTACCGAAACCAAAACGACTCGACTTACAGTCAGTCGAAGGGCCTTGTGTGCTCACCCAACAGACTTAGAAGAAATCAGCCATTTCATCGCATTGTCCCAATCCATCCATTGTTGTGACAGACAAAGTGAGAGAGAGAGTACGAGTCGATAGATTTACTGCTTGCTGGATTTTCGATACCGGTAGTTGCGAATTCCAAGAGAAAAAAGCCTGTCGATCATGGCGTATCAACTGAAGAAAATCAAATATCGGGTAAGTCCACGACCCAGAATACTCTCGTATGGATGTCATGGAGAACAATGGTTGATCACAGTGTGTTGTGTTTTTCCTTTGTTTTGTTTTTCAACAGGAAAAAGACAGTCATATTCTCTTGCAAAATGAAAATGGGCCATGCCCCTTGCTGGCTGCTGCCAATTGCTTACTATTAAAAGGTACCATTTCCCTTCCCTCGGATTGTATTGGAGCAGGAATAGTCACAATTGATCAACTTGTCAATGTCTTGGCGGAAAGGATGCTATGTAATCATCAAACTGGTCACGCGGATCATCATGTCCAAGAAGTGCTAACGATATTTCCAAGTTTACAATTTGGGATGGATGTGAATCCTAAATTCACTGCGGGACCCACGGGTGTGGAGTATACGATGCATTTGAACGCCTTTGATTTGCTTCACATTGAATTGGTTCACGGTTGGTTGTTGGAACCAGATGCCCAAGAGTATGATTTGATTGGAAATCTAACATACAATCAGCTCATCAATTTAGTCATTGAAGGCAATGACGCGGCGACGGTGTTGCATCATGCAACTCGATCGTCGGGGCCCATATCGGCAGATCATGATGCACTATCCACCAAAGCCACCCAGGGATCGATTGTCAAACATTTTTTGGACCGAACCTCTCACCAACTGACTCAATATGGTCTCACTGTCTTGCACGAGTACCTAAAAGATGGACAAATGGTGGTTTTTTTCCGAAACAATCATTTCAATACACTTACCAAACACAACGGCCTTTTGTATCTACTGGTTACCGATTTTGGATACGCCGATGTCCCCTCGGTGGTTTGGGAAAAACTAGATGTCATTGATGGGGACACGGAGTACGTTAATGAAATGTTCAAGCCGAGCTCAGGGAGTTCACATCCAACCGGTGCTGGGCCTCCAGCCAACGCAAACAACTTGCAGGCTCAAGCGGATTATGAACTAGCTTTACAATTGAGCCGAGAAACTGGTCCTGCACGATCATCGCAGCCTATCCCAGGAACTTGTACTCCTATTCGTGCCGACTCGGAAATGGAAGCGGCACGATATGCCAGTCTTGAAGAATACAACAGAGCCCATCCTGATAATCCGTTACCGATTCCACCTCGAACTCGCCCTCCTCACAACACCACCAATAGTAACATTAGAAACAACGGTGCCGCTGCGAATACGTATCTTGGTGCATTTGAACAACAAATCAATGCTCTAAGCGGGACTGTGCGACAAGCTGGAGCATCGATCCAAGAAGCAGCATCGGCCATGTTGCCCCAACCTGCTCCGGCTGTCGCCTCGACAGGAATTCACAACACTCCGACACGGCCCATGGAGAGCAATCCCAGAATACCCCCTCGCCCACCCCCGTCCTCTCCCTACCGCCATGATGTACGTCCCTCGTCCCACAATGTTATGGCGGCCACGGGGATACCGACACAGCCACCAACTCGAGAAGATCAAGATCGCATGATGGCTTTGCGACTACAACGTGAAGAACAACAACAACGGAGTGGTCGTAGAGGCGTCACTTTTGAGCCTTTTGATCCACAAGCATCGCCACGGTCTGCCAATGACAATGCCAATTCCAACAATGATGCGAACGGCTCCTCCCGACCACTTCGAACCCCACAAAAGGGATATGCATCACGACCTGGTCCTCCTCCCGAGCGAATCGTCATGGCACCATCGCCATCCTCTAAGAATGGCAAGGATAGCAATTGTACCATCAGTTAATCCATGTGACGGATGCGCAGTTTTTGCCACAATCAATAACTAGCCTCTGTTGCAAAAGAAAAAACATCCTACTACTGGTAGTTTTAGAATAATTCAGTACTGATTAGGTGCCTTACCTACCGTTCTCCTTGTCCTCGATACGCCGAAAGAGACTGTCCAGTAATTCTTGTGCCGCTACCCGTGGCGTCAAATGGCCCTTTAACAATTCGGATTCCAACAGGTTGGCTTGCTCGGCCAAAATGGGGTCGTCTTGCAACCGTTGTTGCATCATACGGGTAAATTGCTTCCACATCCAGTATTTGGCCTGCTTTTGTCGTTTGGCTTCCCATCCACCCGACTTTTCCAAATGGTCGCGATAGTCTTGGATGCTCTTCCACAATTGATCCAGTCCATCCTTCGTGTAGGAACTTGTCAATAAAATCCGCGGCTTCCAGATCGAGGCCTTGTCTTTTCCACCATCACTACTGTTGCTTTGTTGCAAGACATTAATGGCCCCCCGATAATCGGCCGCCGTGGCCTTGGCCGTCTCTAACAAACTGCCATCGGCCTTGGTGACGGCCAAAATATTGGCCATTTCCACAATTCCCTTTTTCACACCTTGTAATTCATCTCCTCCACCCGGTGGTAAAAGTAACACTAAAACATCGACCGATTCAAAGACTTCAATCTCCGCTTGACCCAGACCCACCGTCTCGACCAAAATTAATGGATATCCCGCCGCACCCAAGGTGGTGACGACATCATCGGTATAAGCCGACAATCCACCCAAGACTCCGGCATTACTGGATGGTCGAACATATGCCCGGTCTTGTCGGGAAAGATCCGTCATGCGAGTCTTGTCGCCAAGGATACTTCCACCGGATATACCTGACGATGGATCAATACAAACCACGGCAAGTTGCAAATGGGGATCCTGGTCGAGCAAGTACATGCCAAAGGCCTCGAGGAGAGAGGATTTGCCAGCTCCCGGGGGACCCGCAAATCCAACCCGTAGCGTCGTGGATATATTGGTAGGTGTTTCACGTTGAGACAAGAGGTAGGTTAAGAGATAATCGCCCTGTTGCTTCTTTTCATGATTTTTGGATTCCATCAAGGTAATGGCTCGACTGAGTGCCACTCGTTTTTGGAGCCAATAACTATCGGATTCTTTATTCTTCGTATTGTTAGTATTGTCAGTCGTAGTGGTAGTGGTAGTGGTAGTTCCTTTGGAGATGATGGTTTCTGCAAGTTTTTGGGTAGTCGGTGTCATGGCATCCCAACAGGCCTTGGGGGAAAGAATCGACGACGATGTGGGGGAAAGAATCGACGACGATGCGGGGGAAAGAATCGACGACGATAATGAAGAGGCCCATCGTCGGTTTACAGTAGTGTTACCTGTAAATATGGTCGTGGTGTTGGCAATAGAAGGAGCTACATGATGGTGCCCCAGTCTCTGCAGATAATAAAAGGTTGCTTTACAACTTCCGCGCAACATTGATGAAAACAGAGAGAGTTTTTATATAAAGAAAGAGAAATGCTTTCAATGAACAATGGCTTTGGCAAACATGCCAATTGGGATTGGACAGTGTTGGCTTCTTTCCTTTTGTGATGTCCTTCCCCTCTCACACTGTCACTGTCAATCCCCAACGCGAACACCATCAAATTGAGAAGCCACACAAAGATATGATGGGGATTCCCAGTAGTCATCTCTAGACACGGTCGACTAACTGTTTGGTATGACGTCGCCTTTTCTCTGATGACGTCACTGTGACTTGCTTCTCCCCTTCTCCGGGTTTTTCTGCGCGATGGAACTTCGCGCAGGGCCAAGTTGAACTGACGTGTTGTTTGATCGGTTTCGGTGAGTGGGACAGAACGAACCAATGAACAAGCCCCAAACCAGCCTGCTGATTGTCCGTTTCCTCGTGGATCTTCCACTTCATCTCCACACACACGATCTACCGATAGTAGGACTCGGACTGGCTCAGCGGCACCGAACAAGACGAGGGTGAGAAACACAATACGGTAGCGAGTACTTGTACCGGGGTAGTTGGTGTCCTTGACATCGTCACAGGTGGTTCGGAAACCAGAAGGAAAGAAATATTTCGCAGAACCAAGTTACGAACACTGGCAATATAATTGCACAGGAAAATCCCTCCACGTCCTGCTTGCTCTGTCAGCTAGCTGTCAAAACACACAAGCATAACAATATAATCCTCGTGTCACGACAAATAGAGCACAAATCCCACAGCTATACTGCCAACCAGTACCGGTATTCCAGTTGCAGGCCAATAAAGCGGAAAGATTTCCTTTGCAACCTTTGCAAGTGAATTTCAAGAAGAACACGCTATCACGAAGAAAGACAACGACTACTCAAGTCACTACTCACAACTCCCTTTCTTACATAAACCATGGTTCGTCTAGGGGCTGCTGCCATTGCTGCTTTTGTTTCGTATGCCTATGTGGCGGATGCATTTCATAATTTTCAACCAAATTCTCTTTTACACCAAGGACGAGAGAAAGCTGTGCTGTCACGACAACAACGAACAGACAAGGATGTTCAGAGACAAGTGGCATCGTCGTCGTCCAACCCTGATTTCAATACCAATGGAGAATACATTGTGGGAGAAGCAATCAATAGTGTGACGAATGCTGCACGAGATACCATTGTGAATGCCGTCCGAGACGAGCCGGATTCGGATGAAGCGAGAATCGCCTTGAAGCAACAACAGGTCCAACAACGAACAAAATCCTATACCGTCACACTTCCCTTGGCATCCCTGTCCATCATTGAAGGAAAGTCGCAAGTTCTAGCCATGGGGATGTCTCTTTGTCAAGTCAACAAGGGACGTGAATTTGAAGGTATTGAACTTGACTTGGACTCTTTGGAATTCCTCAAAACGGATGCCGTCCAACTCAAGGAGGGTGTCGAGAGATTAGACGAGGCTAGTCTCTCTCGACGAGTTAGTGGGGAATTTCAAGGACTCTTGGTATCGACAGTCACCAAGGAAGGTGCGGCATGGACGGCAGGCATTCGTCCTGGTGACATTTTCCGCAGTGCCTCCGCCACGGTTGGTACTCAACGTTGGCCCAAGAGTTCGTTAGAAGGGGTCCGATCGGCGATACAATCACGCAAAGCAACATCCAATAGCATTCAATTCGAACTACAGCGGGTCGGTGAGGCCGTCGATAATCAATATGAATTAACGCTGACGCGTCCCATTGGATTGGAATTAAAGGGTAAGCAGAGCAACTGAACATTTTCAATTTTCGAACAACCCATTCTGTTCTGCTCTCACACCATAGTTCTTTTTGACTTTCTAGAAACGACTGATGGCTACGTGGAAGTGACTGGCTTTACGGAAAACGCACCAACTCTGGTACAATATGCAGTCAAAATCGGAGATCGAGTATTGGCAGTGGATTCATCGCTCGGAGAACGAATGTGGCCTGTTTCTACAGTGGAAGGTGTGATATCTGCTGTAACGTCACGCCTTCCAGGACAGCAAATCACATTTCGGTTCGAGCGACCGGCGACAATAGAATCGACAATAATATCTGACGAACCTATTACCATTCAATCAAGGAAAGTCACGACGAAAGGACCACCTACGGTCGATCAAGAGGAGTTATTAAAGCGATGTCGTGAGGTCATCAAACGATACACTGTTACTGGTGAACCAACCAAAGAAAAGTTTGTCAACAAATATGCTGTTCCTGGTATGGTGGCAGACAAGGTAGTAGATGCCTTGGCAAGTGCCGGTGCAAGGGTAGACGCCGTCACCCTTTCAATGATCATGACAGCCTATTTGTCCTGTCAACAACCTCAAAGGGCCATTGATGTCTTTCAAGCAGTCGTCGGGGTGCATGCGAATGGCTCTGATGTCGAGGCGTTGTCTGTCATCAAGGGCAAGAATGACATGACCATGTTGCCGAATGTCGAGGCTCTCGATATTTACACTGCCAGTGCCCTCTTGAGATCGCATGCCATGAAAGGGGACCTCTCATCAGTGCGAAGAGCCCTGGCAGCCTTGAGCGGGCGAGACGACTCGATTATTGATGGTCTCAAAGTTGGGACCTGGCCCGGGACTGGACCGAATGGTTCCCTCAAGCCGAATACGAGATGCTACAACATTGCCATTTCGGCTCTGGCCGACTCGTCAACAGAGAACAGCTTGGATCTTGCAATGCAAATATTTGATACCATGACTGAGCCTGGACGCAAAAGCGACGTCACACCAGCAAAAAGCTTGGTTACCTACAATGCCATGATTTTAGCGCTGACGAACAATGGACGCTACGAAGAGGCGATTGATCTCTTTTATCGAATGAAGCGTGGAGGAGTTACTCCTGACAAAATCAGTTATACGGCACTCGTCAAGGCCATTGTAGCAATGTCAGAAGGAGATTTGGAGGAATTCTTCTACGATATGAAAGAGCAAGGTATTGTCCCTGACACTATCCTTTTCAATACCGTGATAAAGTCACTATGTGACCGAAAGAAAATTGTAGCAGCCAAGAAGATTGTAAGCCAAATGGAGAGTACAGGAGTTGCGCCAGACTCCATGACGTATGGGCTGTTGATGAAAGGTCTTTTGGAAACAGGAAATCCCAGTGCAGCCTTGACATTGTTCGAAACTGCATGCAGAGACCGAAGGACAGTCGCCTTGACTGAGAATGTATATCTCTACACCTCTGCCATTACTGCTGCAGCAGCAATTTCCGATCATGAACGTGCGCTGGAGCTTCTTGGGAGAATGAATAGACTCGGCGTTAAACCGAACATGAAAACAATGACTGCACTTGTTGGAGCATGTCTTGCTTCGGGTGTACCTGATCTTGCCTTTGATATCTACCGAAGAATTTCAAATCCTGATGGTTACGCCATGCTACAAGGAATTCGCGCTTTGTGCGGGTTTGGAAATGTGAACGAAGCTTTTGAACTTGTCAGCAGCACGAAATCTCGGGTACTTTCAGGTAAACAGCGCATGTTTGCCTACCAGAGTATGATCGAGAGTGCACTGGAACGGGGAGATTATGACACGGCTAGAACTGTATTCAGCCACATTTTGAAAAAAGGAAAGATTCCCTCCAAAGCCATCTACGAATCGATTTTCGAAAGCCTGATTCTTTTCCCGAAGACGGTGGGTGGTCTTGTTCCGGTTGTACATTTGGACGAGGATTCGATTGCGAAATTTCAATTCCTACTCTTTGTATTGGATACCGTCATGGCACGAAACTTGCCATGCGAAGGTCCGCTCTATTCCGCTATTTTATCATATGGGTCCAAACTTGGAAGCCTACCACGAAAAGTTGCGAGTCTACTGGTATCATCGCGATCCCCTGACACTTCTAGGGGAACGACAATGATTGATGATGAGTCACAAGTAACATCATCATCTGTTGTATCATCTTGGGAAGAGCTCTTCTTACGTTACGATGAACTGAAGGATCAGCTTTCTGCAGATGATTCATGCCTTCCTTTGGTCGCCGTGCGAGTCAATTCTCGAGATGTTCCAAAGGTATTGAGAGCTGAAAAGAGCTTGTCTTATGCAAAGCGTAAACCAAGACGACAGGAGGTATAAAGATCTCCTACCCACCGGATTTTTCTTCGCTAACTATAGATCTATAGATTGCTACTGTGTCACTAGTGATTCGAAAGAAGTCTTGAACAATCTTCTTTGCTACTACGTAGTACTAAGTACTTCACAGGCGATACTACGGTTCAATTGGTACAAAACGGCTTTTACAGTAGTAACATCGACACCAAACCAAGGGATCGTAGCTACAATCAACTCTATCATATTCCAAATCCAGTTTTTGGTTTTGTATCTTTTAGTTTCTTTCCTTTGGTTTTCTTTTCACCAAAGCCCGATCCCTTACTTTTTGATTGTATGGTTGGAAAGGCTCGAACACTTTTAGTGATTTCTTCGGCCATGAAGCGTTCTTCGAGGATATCACTAACTAGCGCGGGAATCTCCAGACAATCATAGGTGAATTGCAGAGCGTCTCGTTCGGCCTTTGTCAAGTCAGGATGCCATAGACGAAACATGAGAATGTATCGCATTTTATCACTCTCATTGACGGCATCGTGAATGAGTGATGTATCGAACACCATAACCTTGCCATTAATCCATTCCCTCGTCTCATCACCCACTGTAATACGACATTTGTTCTCTCCACTGTATGGAATATCTACAGCCAAATGTGAAGTCAAGACGAAATTGGTAAAGTCCGAGTGTTTCTTGATGGAGGATGGCCCCGACATGCTGGCAAAGAACACTTCCGTCGCAGGAATTCCGCTATCATGGATTACCTTGGCAGTTTTGGGAAATAAATTGACATTGACTGGATCCCATCTTCCTCGATTCATCAAAACTAGTGTCTTCCAACCCTCTCCATACGAGCTAGCATCGTCGGTCAAAGCACCGGCCCAAATATTGTTGCCCTCCTCTTTTAATTTCTTCATGTCCGCATTCACGTTATCAAACTCTTTTCGGATGTCGGAATACTTGGATTCGAGATATTTCGCCCAATCAAAGTCTTCTTTATTCCAAAAGGGTGTAATGGAAAGTCCAGGAACATAGGAATGACATTCTTGTACCATATCACTGGAATCTTCCCTTCCAGGCACTCCCACATATTCTTTGTGGTAGTAATCCTTCTCCAACAACCTCCAGGATGCCAATACACGTTGAATATCTTTTTCTTCAAATCGTTCCAACAGTCCACGTTCCACCATCCCAGCAAAAGTATTAGGAGGCAAAGGAGTATGAATGTCTGGAAGAGTGGTTGCACCAAGAAATCTTGGTCGATGGGAAGTGTGGACTGACGTTGGTAATGATGATAGCTGGAAGGAGGAGCCATGCCAAACAATCAGACAAAGGACAGGTAACGATAAGTTCCTTGATCGGCGCCTCATTCTACTTGACCATACAACCTGTGGATAATGTATACAATTGATGTGGGTCGATTGGAATGTAATGTGACGACTGTATCTTCTTGCACAAGATGCGAACTTGACATGTCACGATGTGTGGCAGCTGACGTTCGACAGACGCACAAAAAACTTCGGACAGACGGATGCACGCAACGCTCGCGCAAAAAAAGGGAGACGATGGGAAAGTCCAACATCGCCAACACGACGCGAAAGCATTACATTGGCAAGTTGTAACAAAAAGCATTCAACATGTCAGCAATCATCGGAAAGTTGACAAACCCTGCCACCTACGTTGCAGCATGGGCCTCCACAACCCGAAGAGCCCAAGCATACTACCATCCCGATGTGAAAAACAACGGGTGAGTCCTACGGCGCAGTGGATTGGACGACTGGGTTGGTTTTCTCCTCGTTTAGTCGAATTGGTCGCCACTTGGTTCTCACCGTTTTGTCCTTTTTGCGCTTCACTTGTCAGAGCAAAATTGCTATGGCACAGCATGCTCGGCATCTCCGCAACCCTATACACCACCACCTACCTCTCCCGTGTCCGTAAGTTATGATCCTATGGTTCTGAAGAATAAAGCAATCACCATAACCTTACTCACGTCATTCCTGTTATGTTGCAAAATAAGGTCCTGAGGTTGAGCACGCCCGAGAAATCAAGAAGGTTGCCCTTGAAGAATACTATGCAAAGCACGGAGGATCGCCTCACCATTAAATTCGATGGTTTGTGGGAACCCAAAAACAGGGTTGGTTGGTTGGGTTTGTCACAACTGCCTGCAATCGTTTTGCATGTGTTACAAAGCTCTAAAGACTATAGTCCGATAGATCAACATTGCTCACTTTGTATTTTCGTAGGTTAGATTTTTAGAATTGTACGGGTACACACTGATTATGTATTGTCTAAAGTAGCAACACTCCTGAACTACAATTCAATTCGCGGGCCTGGCAAATGCGTCGGCCGGGTACCTGTGAGCTTGATGCGCCGTTGTTGTGCATCAACGTCGGTAACCCAGACTCGCACACGCTGTCCTCGCTCCATAAATTCTGACGGATGGCTACCATCATCCCAGGATGGATGGTCCATGAAATGTAAAAAAGCATCAACTTCGGCCCCGACCTCCACATAGGCACCATAATCGGTGACTCGTTTCAATACACCCCACAATTCATCATCAATTTCAATCTCATTCAAAGAAATTCGTGGCTCGTCGTCCTCCTCGTCTTGCTCTTCCTCTTCCACATTCAACATGGTCAGTTGCATTTTTTTCAATTCTGGACTGACCAATCGTACTTTGACAGTCACTTCATCACCAGGCGACAAGACTTGTCGAGGATGCTCCACGAAAAAATCTCGAGTAATCTGCGAAATGTGTAAGAGTCCGTCACATTCTGTTCCAACGTCCACATAGACACCAAAATTTGTCATCGAAATCACCATTCCCGTAACCTCCATTCCAGGGAAAAATGCTGTTAGTGGAGCCCTCTCGTCAAACCCCAGAGGTCGTTGAACTCTAGAGGCACGCTTTTTGTCTTGTTGTAATTTTTTAAATGTCATCATCATCCCTGCAACGTTGTTGGAATGCATGTGTTAGAAAAGAAAAAACGGCGGCAACCGTTTCTATCAGTCGTCACTACACAATGCCTTGATGTGACTTACTTCGCTTCTTGTCAGCGGCCGGCTCGCGTTTTTTCTTGTTGGCAATGGCACGTTCTTGACCCTTTTCAATTAATCGTTGCTTAATCTTGGGATTCAAAGATTCCCATCGCTTACGACCTGCTCCTTTTTCTTTGGTTCCTGGTTGTGAAGATCTTTCTTCATAATCGTCCGATTCGTCGTCGTCGTCGACGAAAAGAACACTGGCATCATCTTCATCGTCATTATTCCTTTCATCCAAAAATGTTGGAGGTCGCTCAATATCCCGTACTACACCCAAGCCTGATCTTGTAGAGAATATCTTACTCGATACCGGGATTAGCGCCAAAGTGTTGGTAGTAAACCCGGTTGCCAAAAGAACCAAGGCACCGATGGTCAAGCGCCAAGCAGAAAAACTGGCCATGATGATGCGTTGTGAATTCTTATATAAGGAAGTGAATTGAAACCTTTTTCCTTTTCCAAGTATTTGAGTATCTCTTTGATGAAGTAAATCAACTGGTTTAAAGTTTCCAGAGTCCAAAGAAAGAACGGCTACCGTACAGATACACCCTGTTGACGAAGACAACACGCGCCAACGTTTGGCTCTTTCTCCAATTTTTTTCGGTGGTGACGGATGATGGATGTTTGATGGCTGTTCCACGTGAGTCGACTTCTCCGAGTTAATGTCTGTCCGACCACCACTTTGCGCGACGAAGGTTGGCGAATGGATGGAAATTTCTGCGCGAGTAGAATCAAGTGTTTCTCTTTTCCTTTCTTCTTCTCGCTACGTACCGTTCACGATGCAAAACGAGTTGGAAGTGTTGCAAGTGCACCGAGCAACATGGACTTGGAACTAGACAAGCAGAAGAAAGATGAGAGATACCAGTTGACAAATGAACTCAAGTTTTACAATCTTCAACTCAAATCATTACTATTTAAAAATATACAAGAATGTTGTTTCTGTTTCGCTAGCTCGATATTTCCAAGCTATGTAAGCAAGTCCAAAATCATCGAAGAAGCTCTACCCCATATATGCACCGAGGGGTGAGAGCTTTTTTGTGCACACGAGATGATCTGGTGCGAAAGATGCAGTTGTTAGTAAACCGTGGAAATGTTGGTGGAAATCCGACAGGCACTTTTTTACCACGAAGTGGGAGGAAGACTCCAAGGTTTGAAGGGTTTCTTCCCTTCCATGTCCATTCCAGCTTGTATTCCAACAGGATCACGAATATTGAATCGATGGTGCATCCATCAATTGGAACAAAAAGGCAGAGGGCGACCTTGGAGTCTCTGTCTGTACATGGGATACAAGGCCCTTGAAAGTTGGCATCAAATGCCGGAGTCATATTTACAAAAATAAGGTAGAACTTTGTTACGTTCATGATATTCCTTCCAGACGATGTAGATTGCATGCAACCTCCTTGGAACGAACCAGTCCTCTGCAGTGACGCTTGGCGCGAGGATTCTCAATCAAATCGTCGTCATGATCGTCATCAATGACGAGATGATGGGTCATTTGTTTGGAGGATGTTTGGGGTGCAGTATCATCTTCATCGTCAAAGTTCCACTCGATGGATGGAAACGCAATGGAATCTTCCACAGGTCGAGTGGCGTCCAAAAGGTCAGCAAAATCAAACTGACCCATGGACGATCTGTTTCTCTTCAGACTCCCTGAAGCAATCATCCTCTTTGGAGAAGCAGTGGTAGTAGCAGTATGAATGGCATTGTAGTCATTCAGTCCCAGGTCCCCGAATAGTTCCAAAGCCATCGTTGCTGGACAGTCTCCCGGCGACGAGAAACCAACGATGGGCATTAAATTGATGGGATTATCGGCCATGGAATAGCCTTTTGGGTTCAACTTTAGTGGTGGCCACTGTATATCAACTGTGTGAGAAGATGACCTTGAACAACTTTGTTCTGGGAAAACGCTAGGTAACTCCTTAGTAGCACAAAAAGAATAATCGTAGCCACTCGACACTGGAAAATGAAGCCTACTTCGTTGAAGAGGGTGCATGTCCATTCTCAACGACTTCCACTCAAAGGAATCTATATGCACGTTGTTGTCAGGTAATTCATTGTTGCCTCTACTTTCGTCGCTCACTTGTATCATACCACTCAGCCAATATTACTGAACACAGTTATCAGTGTCCCATCACCTCACCCTCCTTAACAAGTTCCCGAGAATTTTTGCAAACTTGATGTTCCAGGACCAGGACTGGATGCAAGGCTTCTCAAAGAACGAGAGCTGTGGGCTCAATTTTGTCGGTGCGTGGCAACATTGTGTGAAGCGAAGAATTGCAGAAACTTTGAACAACTGGCACCGATCATGAAATTCGTGCTCGCGTGGCCGGATGAGTCAGGTTTGTTTAATTTAGCTCATTCCGTGACACCGATGCAATAAGTAACTTTGTAGATGGAAGGATTCCGTGGTGACCACCTCGACAGATTGTCAGCTTTTCTTGCCCGGTGGGACTGACGTGGTGGCAGAGCGAGCAACCCGAACATTCGTCGGATCTGCCAGATCGATGCTTACCTTCTCCATATGTTCTCTAAAATAAAGGTCCATAGCACTGGTCACAGTACGGTTAATGTTGATTCATAATGACGGCGAGTAACGTTCTGCGCTGCGTGTTGCCTTCTTGCCGAAGCAGCTGAAGTTTATGGGATTGCGATCTTGCCTGCATTGCCGTCTCATTCTTGCTTGGCAAACAAAGTACCAGGTACCAGTTACCTGGTACTATTTGTTGTAGTGCTGTACTCATCTTTTGTCCTCCAACTTGAACTTAGTGTTAACTTTTTAATCATTGCAATCGAAGATTCCGTCCATGAAGGACACCTTCGTGGAAAAACGGAATTCGAGGTCAGCATGGGTACAGATCACTTCTGAATACAGATCACCATTAAATAGGGTACCTACCTACCGGTAGTCCCAGTAGAAGGTGCGATTTTGTGGTGAGGAAGATTAGCCAGATTTCGTACGACAGTTTTTGAATGAAGGTTGCTTGCTTCCCTTAACTACTACCGTAAAACAAAAAACAGTAGTAAAACAAATTGTCGCAATATAGATGACTGGATGTCACTTTTGACTCTGGTCTGAAACTACCGTCACTACAGTTGCTGGATTATATACCTCTTTCGTACTGACAGTGAAACTCCCAATCATTGGGTAGCAGATTCTACTGCAAGAACCAGTCGTCCATACCAGACTCAACAGTTTTAAAAAAAGGTAAAGTTCGCACCTCGTCACCGGATGATTCGCCTTCTCACTTTTCTTAAGAACTGTGTCTCAATGTTCGTCTGCTCCATAGTTACAACATTGACCAAGTATTTATTACCGCAGAGCGAAACACAGAATGCTTCCCCGTTCGACGACGAAACCATTGACAAAGTTGCGTGACTATACTTCTCCTCCATGAGCTGAGAACTATGCTGATCATAGGGTAGCCACCCCCTTGCATCGTCGCTATCGAATTCCCACACTACTTCACAGTCTTGTCGAACGATCGAATTTACCTCCTCGTCGAATTTAGTTCTTGATTCATCGACAAGTAGAAGTGATGACTTGCGAATGTCAATTCCTTGATTGCACTGAAGTATCTCGTCCGCGGTTAAAAGTCGTCCACACTTGAATCGTTCCACACCACACTGATTGCAAATACCCTGGTGATTTCTTCGAGCCGCGTTGAGAATCTGGCACGACAAACACCACCAATCACCTTGTCGAAACGAAGATCCACTCTCGTCTCGTTGGAAGGCAGGTGACCTTGAATCCGAGTTAGCTTCCGGTTGGATAACGTCATACTCGTCCAAGATATCCCAGTCCCCCTTGTCATTGTTTTCGAGCACGTTATCACCTTCTACTCGAGAGGATACATTTCCACGCAATCGAACTCCGGCTCCACGATTGTTGGCAATGTGACAGTCTCGTAGCAGTAGCGCAGAGCTTGTAGTGTCGCCACAACCCATAGACGAGACTTCTATAGCTGCTTTATCAGGATGAAGTGTTCCATGAACATGACACAGTTCCATCTGGACCGACGCATTGGCATAGGCATAGATAGCTCGAGCTGCACTGGCAATAATGGTACAACGTTTCAAATGGATTTGGCAAGCTCCACGAGCACAAAGTCCGTGGACACCTGCCTCAGAAATCTGACAATCATCTAGTTGACACTCGACTTGCCCGAAGCAAACCATGGCCGATCTTGCCTTGGCCTCCAGCTCACAATGCTGCAGGTGGACTTTGCTTTTTTGTACACCCCAAACACAAAACCCACAAGTCGAAACGATTCGAGAATATCTCACATCAACCTTCCCCTTGGACCTTATGTTGATTGCTGCCCCCACTTGTTTGTGATCATCGGTATATAGGTTGTGTTCCAAATCGACATTTTGCAAAATCAATTGACTTTTGTTATTTAATAAGAACAAAGAATGAAGTTCTCCAGTTATTCGGACCCGTTTGCTTCCATCAATTGTCAAACATTGCTGATTTCGCAAGGTAATAGTCTCAGATAGAATGACATCTTGAGTCAATACTAACGGAACACACAATTCAACCGCTTGTCGACAAGCATCTTCGAATGTCCCTGGTGCATGAAATTCTGCATTGCCGTTGGTCACGGGAAAAGTGCAACGCCATCTTCCTTTCATCCTTTGACTAAATAAATAATCTGATGAAGCTAGAAATAGCGCGACGAGGTGCATGACAGTGTAATGTGTGCTTGTGTGAGGGGACGCCATGTACCTGGTACTTGAAATATTATGTCAAGCAACAGCCACAAGTCCACGACCTTGACTCTCACAGACTGCTTGTCAATCAACCACCGGCGGTTATTTTGGGAGAGCGGACAGACGTGCTCATCACCGAGAAATGATGAGAAATTAGGCTTGGCGTGCGCGCGCGCATCATTTGTTCCCATGGTCGCGGAGATTCCAGGTACCTTGTAGCGTCAGTTGCCGGTTACCAGTATTTTCTGGCCACCATTGACTTTGAATTACCATTGTTGGTACGAGTACAGGTATACATCTGTTGTTTGGCATTTCTCGTCAACACGAAGAAGGCAACCACACCTATTCCGAAAGAGCACTTTTGAATTGCATATAGCGATTGGAGCGACACACAAAGTAGATTGTGGAAATGAGTCGAATGACTACGTATGCGCAGGTAAGTCGTTTTTCTGGTGTCATTTTCAGGTGTACTGGTGAACGTTGTGACACACTTCCAGTTTCTCATTTTCCTTTTTTTAACCACAGCAAGCCAACAATTCTGGCAAGGACGTAATATCCAGTAATAGCAACAGTGGTGCCAACAACAATTCCGATTATTCCAAAAAAGAAGAATTCCGAAAGTATTTGGAACAAGCGGGTGTTTTGGATGCCTTGACCAAGGTATTGGTGGGATTGTACGAGGAACCGGAAAGGCCCCAACATGCGGTGGAATATATCAAAAAATACATTGGGGCGCCAGCAAATGTCGATGTCGAGGGGTTGAAACGAGAAAATGAACAACTCAAGGCGGAATTGGAACAACTCAAACGCCAATATAGGATTAGTGGCGGTACCAAAGCGGGAAAGAATGATGCCACCAATGGCTCATCATGATGTATATATTTACAGCGAGTGAAATAACACGGGGCATTAGATTTTGGAAGAAAAAAAGACAATTGATAAAAGATAATCAAGTTTCATTCTTATCCGCAGTATCGGTCCCAATAAAGAGCAGAAAGTTTCTCAGGTATAAGAGGATCACCGATTGGGTAGTGTACCTTTCTGCTGGTACTTTGGTCCTGCCATTGAACCTGATAGCATGTAATACAAAGCTTGTTTTTGATCCGATTACGAATGGAACGTTTCAACTGCAAGTATTCCTTGTGGCAATTCAAGTCACCCACGACTGGATACCCCAGATGTCGCATCCAATGACAGATACTAGCGGCTGAAGGATACTCTGTTTCAATCCGTACTGTTGAGAGGCAAGATGAGGAGAGCGTAGAGCTGTCACCAGCGGCGATGAGAATCGTGCGTTCCAGAGGAAGGATGGTGATCACTGCAGTATCAGAGCACATCACGTCATCGCATTCATTCTCTTCACCAGCATCGTGTTTGCGCTTCTTGTTCTTCCATTTTCTTTGAACCAACACAGAATGCTGAAATTGGGGGAACCAGTTGTCGGGCACATGGCCATGAACCAAGGCCAGCATGGAATGCAGGATTTTGGGAAGAGTTTGTAGTCTGAGCGATGCTTGTGGCGTCAGAACGCATAACCCAGAGCACGAGGTATCAAGTTTCGATAGACTCTCATAGTTTGTGCCCTGTTGTTGGGAAACCAAATACTCCAATGTTCCCACCATAGCTCCCTTCGTTCGTGTTCCGGATGACTTGTTGACAACCACGAATGGGTCATCATGATAAAGGATCTGGATAGTATTACACGAATCAGCAATGGCACTCTCTGTCTTCGCATGTTCCGAGACAATCCTGATGACCATTCCTGCGTTGACAATGCGGCTCGAGTCAGGTGCTTGTATACCATCTATCCAAACGGTTCCATTCTGGACAGCCTGCTCTGCTTGGCGTTTCGATAGTTTCATGTTGTGTTGAAGAAACTGTCGCAAGCGCTTGCCGGTATCATTGTGGCTGACATTGATTTCAATTTTTGTTTCCCCTACCACACTCTCACTTGTAGGATTTGATTCTGATCGATCTAGGAGCTCAGCGCATAGTTCTGTAAAATCCTTGTCTGATTGCTCTGTCTTGGAGGTCGACTCTTGCCTATCTTCTGTTGCAGTAAATACTTGATTTGACATTTCAGCAGATTGTGGTATTGCAGGTGCAGAATAATGGTCATCAAGACTTTGCTTGGAAGGAAATTCTGCTCCACAAATGCAACATGCAGTTGTTTCTACTATGCTGGGCTCCTCCCGTACCTTGTCGGTTGGTGGCGACAATTGAAAGACATAGTGCATAGATCCTGCAACGTTCATGTCGAATGATCCTCCTTGATATCGTTCACCAGCTGTACGACGATGTCGATACCCATATTTGCCCAAGAAATGTCGGCTCCCCAATTTTCCGTTGCGATACCGTCGCGGTGCGGCATAGTCCGATTGTGCCTCGGTTCGTGGAAGGAGCACATCGGTCCAAATCTTGCAAAAGGGGACGGTAGTGGACAATACTCGCCACAACTGCAGTCCTTGACGCTCGGCGGCTAGATCCAACTTCCACGTTTGTCGTTGATTCCCACAAAGACACACATGGACTTTTTTGGCAACTTGGGCAGCGGAGAAAAGGTAATGACATAAAAGTTGATAATGACAAGTCGCATGGTTAGATTCATCATCACTCAGAGAAGCAAGTCCTAAGTGGGGATGATGAAAGATGACCAAATCCCATTCCTGTGGCCGATAATGGTGGTGGAGTTGGGTAGCGTCAACTTGAAACAAGACCGGTACCTGTAGCTCCTGTAGCTCGCGCAATGCGGCATCCGGGAAGGATGCCAGTAATTCTTGTTGCGAATCCAAAACAGAAGCTGTAACAGAGACGTGATCTCTTCCATAGGCTCTCGCTAGTGCCAACGACAAGGTTAGATCACCATCTCCCACTGTCAAGATTCGGCATCGTTGGGGACTCTGCGACTCCATCACCCGAGTATTCGTATTTGTGGTTGTGACAGTTGATTCATCTTGTGTCAGGGATAAAATCAAATATCCACCAACCGTTAACTGTTAACTACAGTAAAATACCCCCCTGCCCGGCTGGCAGCGTCACGCCCGTGACTCCCGTTGTTCCATAGAGTCAGAATGAGGCGCGCCAGATATCAAATTCAACAATGCTTTCTTCATGTACGAATATATGATCACCTCAAAAACCTCACTTTTTGTTGGCATCCCGGATGGTAAACAAGATTGGACATGTCGTGTTACCGAAGTCATAGTGAACTGTATTGACAGTAATGGCCGCGGCGAAGAAGGATACGAAAATCAAAGCACTCGCACCAGCTTTAGTAGTTACCTTATTACAAAGACCCATCGAGAAACATGCAGCAAGAAGAGGAGGACATGACTGCAAGAATGGATGCTCGTCGGGACGCACGACGTGGCCGACTATTCTCGTATGAAATTAAGAAAATTCGTCACAATGACCCGTCGGTTCGCGCTGTTCAAATTACGATCGAAGAGTACTTGCCATCGCTAATGAAGGCCTTGGAACAGAATAGTCATGTTGTGGATCTAGAAATTGCCTGCCTAGATTTGGGAATCGGAGGTATTGTGGCCAAGATGCTACGAGGCAATTCGACATTGAAGAAATTCAGAATTGTTTCCTGCCATTTTCCGGACTATTCTTCTGCAACGATCTTTCGTTCATTGAGCCAAAAACACTCGACTCTACAAGAGCTTGATCTCTCCTTATCTTGGGGCATGTTTGAACGCAATGAGCCTTCTGATCCGAACGAGCCGATTGCGGCACTGTCTCAAGTATTGGCTTCCTCCTCAACTCTCCAGTCGCTCACCTTGCGACGAACAGGGATCCGCTCTGATCAAGTGTTAGAGCTTTTTCAGTCGATCAGCAGTAACAAATCTCTGGATACGTTGGATTTATCCGAAAATAGTGGCATCGGACAAGCTGTTGTAGATAGTCTCATTCGACATCTTCCTCGCTTGCGCCTTCAAGTCCTCAACGTGGAATTGACTGGGATATCCGTGTGTCTCGATCAGCAAGATGCATTGATGGAGGATTTTTGCACCTCCATGGAAAGGAATACAACTCTCTGGAAGCTGACGGGAATCATTCTTCATCAAGTCGACCACTACCCCACCGACGATGAACGCGGCAAACAACAAAAATGTGAACAACACTTTCAACGAATCGAATACCTTAAAACTCGAAATGCCATTCTCGGTAATAACTGGCTTCGATTGGATAATCTGCATGTATGGCCAATACTGCTCGCAGATGCTGCCAAGACTAGCAATCACTTTTGCAACGACATGGTTTTCTTCTTGCTACGAGAGAAGTGCTCTTGGCTGCGACCGCTCGATTCCTTCCGATCAGCAAGTGGTGAATGCCATAAGGGAAGAAACGGCATTCGTCAGACCAAAAACGTGACTACGGAACCGACCATGCCATTCGCCCCTACCCAACGCAAAAGATCGAGCCTCCAGATCCTTCAACAACCACCGCCAAAGAAACCACAAAGCCATTGCTCTAAGAATGATGCAATAGCTTCTCCATTTATTATATCGGGCTACTCTTGTTTGGTACACGCAACTCGTGGCATGCTTCCACAGGGATGTTGCAGCTTTGAACGGAGAAGTTTTACGCCTAATACTTAAAATCGGGGACAATGTGAAAGACGAATCTATTTTGCTCTCTACATCATCTACTTCGTCTCGAGAAAATGGTCAGAGAAGTCGGAGCTCTATGGGATGGCACTGTGTACTTGCATTATGCTGCCGCAGCCGAGTGACTGCGACCATTCAGGACATTGATGGCATTCCGGAAAAAGGCAGTCAGGGGACAAACATTCTCCTTGCCAATACCGGCAAACACGGGCAGGAGATTGGAAAGCACAAATTCAAAGTAGTTACGTGCTTGTTTGTCTGTTTCACCAATGCTGCGTTGGATTACCCCCATATTGTTCACGGTTGCAAGTGTGAAAAAAACATTCCCTTTGATTTGTTCCTGTTCTTGCAATGTCAGCGCCAGCTCATAAAGCTTAAAGGCCTTGGTCAATCTGGCAACGTTTTTGTTCTTGTTGTGGGAACTTAATGATGTAGTAGTGAGAGTTGAGAGATGAAAGGCGAGGGCAAGATTGAAAATGATGATAGTGGAATAGATAACCATTCTTCTTTGAGCGCTCGATGATGAACAAGTAATCATTGGTTCGATTCGTATCCCCTGGCAATAAATGTAGTAGGCTTGTTCATCGTCCGTATCGACATAAGAGCGACCTTGCTCGGGAATTACCGATGCTGCGCCGCACATGTTCATGTGCAGATCCAACGTGAGCGGATCATGCGTTGACATGTCAGAGTCTCCGGCACAAATTCGGTGCTCGTCCTCGGACATGGCAAACAACGCTTTTTTCGTGGTTTCCAGTGCTCTCGACAAGAGATGAATAGCATCTTCTAGGTCTGCTGATGATTCCATCAATGTGACGGCTCGGTTGTTATCGCCGACAGGATCATGTGGGGTGCTGTAATTCATCGTATAAGCGTGTTCTTTGGAATCGGTACTTGTAGCGTGGTTTTGGACTGGTCACCAAAATTATGTGTTTCTCTCCTGTGCACCGCTAAGTGGGGCTTCGCATTAGCAGAATTGCGAGACTGCGGTCGGAAGGATTTCCTGGTAGGGCAATGGTTTGCGTTGTTCTTTGATTTCCGGAGGCAAGGGACAATCGTACATTGATCCGGTAGATTCTTGGACGCACAAAAGTTGACTTGGGAAATAAAACCACTTTCATGACTGCGAAAAAGGGTAAGGTTGAGGTTAATGGCGTAGTTATATATAATGGACAGAGAACAAATCAAAAGATACTTGGTAGTGGTGGCACAGGCTGTGTGTGCGGAGCTTGGACGAAGTTGGCTGAAAGAGTGTCCATTGCCCACTATGAGCGAATCCTCCACTGGTAGGAGGAGAAGGCGTGTCACGGGTCGAACTCTCGAATTCTGAGCTGGTGCTAAAGCGCTACGGACCAACGAAGAAGTTCGACATTCTGGGGTTCCCTTGTTTAAATGTACCTGGTACCTGCTACAGTAGAAATGTGGTTGTTCGACTTTACAAGCCATGTACTGCAATTTCGGATTGTCTGGTTCGACCTTCGGTAATTGACTGTGTGTGAGCCTTTCAGTGAGTGTAACATGTAAGCCCTCGGACTTGACGTGGGAACTTTCTCCGAGATAAGATAAATCCAATCGAGGGACGTCAAGTAAAATTGCTCTCGTTCACTGTCGGACACAATAATCGAGAAGGAATTATACACCTTTGGCACTAATGTTACTCGCGAGAAAAAGTCAACTTCATTTTGCCACGTGTCGTGCGCTATGACAAGCGAACATGAACGTGAAAAAGACGACATGATTGTGCACTGCGGGTGAATTATCTGTCGGTAAAAAAGTTCGCCGTCACCAAAACTTCAAAATGTCTAATCCATGATTACCGTACGTACATCAAATACAAGCTAGCCACCTTTCAAATTTGCCGGTTCTGCTATTGTACCAGGTACAACATGTTTACTGCCGGTACAAGCAATTAGCTGTAACTGGTGAAATGGTTGACGTGGCGCTCTGGCTTTGACAAGGAGGTCAGTGAAATATTCTCTATATGCTATGATGAATGATGGAATTGAAGGAACTGTACTTCTGCTCCGGTTCCTCTGTGGACTGTGCTGAGTGATGAGCACACGTACCGATGATTGTGTCCGGTAAAGTCATCTCCCGGTATTACACAAAGTTGGGCATTCCACTAGGCGAACAACTAACAGTAAAGCGGCGAAACGGCATACCAGGAAGTTCCTACGATAAATCTCCGATAACGTTGGTAAAGCAAACGAAATGATACGTGCTTTCGTTTACAGAGTGATTTCGAGTTTGCCACCTCTTCATCTTTCATTTCAAATTACGAATACGAACGTTTGCGAAGAATGAGGTGGCTTAAGTCTCCTAATGGCAATCCGTCGATAAATGTCAAACTTCTTAGGGTACACGGGGAATGGACGATTACCAGTTCCAGATCGATGGTCTCTAAGTCAGAACGAGAAGCAGTGGACACTTGCTGTCACACCGAAAAACTGGTACGACAACTAGAGTCACAGTAGCCCTAGTGCTTGGAATTCTTTTGGACCATCTGCCAGTGTCAAGCCTTTCTAGGTAGCATGCGATTTCTTCCTTGGACAATGCAGAAAAAGTAATCAACTATTCTCTTCTTATTTTGAGGGTACAGTTTTCATGCGAGACCAGAACCCTCGTCGCGTCGTCAGATGGTGAGCGTCCTGAACGGGAGTAGACTTTCCTACTGATGCTACCACCAAATCCTGCTTTGGAGTCTCCTCGATGACAACTTTCAAAAATGTTCCATCCGCTGCCCTCTCCATTCCATGAACATTCTTGACTAGTCCCGGGAGAGCGGTCGAAATTCCCCCAAATACTTGTAAACACTTGACCGGTTGTTGCGGAGGTGTACTCTCGGGTGCATCTTGTGCCAAAATAGGAATGCCAAGCCCATAAAGGAGCTTACAATCGATTTCTAGAACGATCCAATCGCCGGCGTGATTTTTGTAATATTCATTGGCCGTGGTGACCAGGTCTGATTGGTACACTGTTGCTCGAGTAAACTTTCCATCATTCATATACGTTGGAGGAAAGTAAGGTTGTCCCGTCTTGACCGCTTCTTCCCATATGGATTTTTGACAGAGATGATAAATAGAATCGACATCCGGGGGTGGAGGCGGCGGAGGAGAATTGGCGGGGAGTGGGCAGGCCGTGTTGCCACTCTTACCAGAAGGTTTGGTATCTTCTACTTCTTTCTTGGGTTTGTCCTTGATAGAACAGGCTGGAGCACTGCCACTATCCCAGTTAAAGTTCGGATCGTGGTACCAACCCATGATGATGAAAGAAAACAACGAATGTGTTAGAACAGGTAATAACAGTGTATCGGTAGCAGCAATTGGAACGAAGAACGATGTTGTTTGCTGTTTGTTGTTTGTTTCCTTGTGGCTGGCACGAATGGTTCGCGCCACGGGCCTCCTCGATCTATACCAGGTACCCAAGTTGGTAACTCTTAGCTAACATCATGTACATACCTATGCTGTTTGCACGAAGGACTTGTGTGGCCCAAAAATCATCTCCATTCGTCGTAACGATTAACGATCCATGTATTGGAATCACATTTTCGTTTCTTGTGTTGTGTTTCCCTTGCATATCTGTTTTAATAGTATCCCTCATGTCGGCATCCATTACCATTTCTCAAATTGAAGTAGTCAATGAAGGCAAGACGTCCATTCCCATTCGGACTGGAATTGTTTTTTCGATCATATGATTGATCAATGGAATTCTCATGCCCAAATTGGTGTTGGGATTGTGGTCCAAGAAGCAATGGAGGATCACAATTATTTTGGTAGAGAAACTCAAGGTCACCAACAAAAGAAATTGTGCAACAAGGTTGGTACGGCATTGGGAACAGTCTTGTACCAATCCATCTTGCAACCAAAACAACAACAACGACAACACGATAACAATGGCAACGAGGAACCGAGTATCGAATCTCGATTTTGTTGTCCTTTGGATGAAGCCTTGGTAGAATGTCGATTGCGTCTGGCCAAAGATGATGATAAGAATGGTGCTGCTGATGATTTGAAAGGAAGATTGGTCCACTATCAATTAGCACCCTATGGAAGATATCCGGCCAGTACTGGGCGGACTCGGATTGGATATTGGGAAACCGAGGCGATTGAAGAATTCTGGAAGGCCTTGGCCACATCAGCCAAATTGGAACTGGAATTGATCAAGATTCGGGGTGATAATGGTCATCATATTGTCGAATCATCCTTCAAGGCCTTTAGTCGTGCCTTGCGACAATGGTTGGATGTCCCAACAACCTTTGCAAGTCAGAGTGATAATGATGTGGCGAGCATCGCCTTGGGTCGAAGGGGGACAGTAGAACGATCCACCAAGGAGACCAATATTTCTGTCCAACTGTTACTCAATGGATGTACTACCAACTCGTCGCAGGAGGTGATTCATGTCCAAACAGGAATTCCCATGCTGGATGAATTTGTCACCGTCTTGTGCCAATCGGCACAAATCTCTTGTCGGATTAATTGTCAAGGTGATTTGTGGGTAGATGATCATCATACTACTGAAGATGTGAGTATTGCCATTGGTCAATGTTTGACAGAGGCGTTGGGTACCAAGGCCGGATTGAATCGGATGGGAGTGGCCCGCGCCCAAGTAGGGACTGCCCTCGTTGAGGTGACTATGGATTTGAGTAATCGTCCGTATTTGGGTCATAATTTGCACGAGACCTTGGGACGAAATGAAGAAATCGTGGATGGAATGAGTTGTGAAATGATGGAACACCTGTTAGACTCGCTCGTCATGAATGGTCGCATGACGGTGCACATTGTAGAATTATCGCCCCACGATGGAACTTGTTCGACGACAGTCAAGGATACCATGCTAGCTACAGCACAAGCCATGGGCGAAGCCTTGCGAGTATGTGCCATGGTCGATCAACGACGGGCCGGACAAACAGCGAGTAGTAAAGGAACTCTCTCTGTTTAAGCAGCAGAACAAGGCAACGACGACAAAATGTGGCTACTGCACATGGTACATGTAAATATAATACGACAAATGTTGGTGAAAGTGAATTATCTGGTAGGAATTGTGAAGTACAGAAAAACCTTTTCCAATATTGGGAAAACAGACTCAACGTTATCATACAATCTGTTAGAGTTATAGACAAGCAATCCAAAGACTGTCAGTCATCATGATGTAGTAGAAGATACAGGTAGGTCGAGAGTGAGTTGACAGCACGACGAGTCTTGTAGTACCTGTTAGAAGTACCGGTAGTACCTAGTGTGTACCTGGTAGTACCAGGTGACGCGACTCTCACTAGGACGGGAATAAAGTGGTAACATCAAAGGTAGAAATACGTAGGATAAGATGTAGAAACGACTATAGACAAAATCATAAAAGTAGATGTCTTTCAGCCCGCGTTCGGAACGAGTTAGGAGTGAGTTGAACATGTATTCATTAGGACAGTCAGAATCCTTTCGATCGTGGTCTGGATTCATCCCACTCCGATATGATAGAGGAATAATGTGTAGATGAAAGTGGAACGTCCAAGTCGGGATCAAGTGGCACGTCCAAGTGTGCAATGAATTGACACGATTCTGTAGTTGAGTCGAATCTGTCGATTCAGACAAGACTCGGATACCGCTACATCCACAATTGTCGAACGTGCCATTCTGTACAGCCAGTTGTTGTATTTGACCCTTTCCTCTCTTGAGCAAATAGTGCGAGTAACTGTAAGCATAAGTCATGGCAGGCAACAATATGGAATCACTCCTGATGGGAGACTCGTCCTCGGGTGAGTCTGACGACGAAGAAGCCGTACCGGTGGGTGCCGCAACTGCTGCTCCCGTTGCGGCTCCTGCACCGGCTCCTCCACCAGCAGCGCCTCCTGCGGCCAATGATCAAATGGCCCGTCTCAAGAGCTTGTATCAACAACAGCGAGCTGCGCCGCCACCCAATCCCTCCGCGCCGACTCGTCCTGCCATTCCGCAACAACGTCCCGCCGCAGTTCCTCCGCAACAACACCAGCAGCAGCAGCAGCCCGTGCAACAACACCAGCAACCGCAACAGACCCAACCGCCACCACAACAGCAACAGCAACACTATCCAGCGCCGGCACCCCGTCCTGTACCACAACAGCAGCAGTATAATCCACCACAGCAACAAAGACAAACTTCCGGAACGACGCCCAGCGGGGTTCCTGATCCCTTTGCTCCCACTCCCCTTGATCGTATCAAAGAACGCCATCAACACACGATGCAACAGCAGCAGCAGCAACAACAACAACAACAACAAATGCAGCAGATTCCTCCGCAACAACAGTACCATCGCCCCCCCTCGCAGATTCCACCAATGCAGCAACAGCAGCAACAACAACAACAACAACAACAACCGTCCTCCTCCTCTCAAATGCAGCAGCAACAACAACAGCAACAACGAGGTCCCCAAGACCAGGCCGCCATGGAACGAGAACTCCGCCGCCAAAAGGAAAAGTTTTTAATGTTCACGCGGGTCCTGATCAAGTACCTCGAACAGAAAGATCCAAGACTTCATCAACAAGCCAAAATGATCATCAAGGACTGTGCTGACCGTAACAAGCGAAAGGAGAGGGGCTATGAAAGTGTCACTGCCGCCATGAAGGAGCGTTTGAAGGAATTGGTAGGAGAGCAATATTGGAAACGTGCCGAGGCATACCTCAAACACTTTTTGGATCAAAAAAAGGCAGCCGCGGCGGGAGGAGTCGCACCGGGGGCTCCCGGTGGACCCCGTCCGGCGGGACCTCCTGGAGGAGGGGGACAACCATTGTCGTCCTCTGCCCCAGGTGCTCCAGTGGCAGCAGCACGAACACCTCAAGGACAGACAGCAGCACAACAACAACAACAGCAGCAGCAGCAAGATAAACAACGTAAACTACAAATGGCCAAGCAAGCCAAGCCTGCCAAGCCACAACCGACACCCCAAGCACCTGGTGCTGCGGCCCCTACCATCCAACAAGTACAACGTGAAATCGCAACACAAAAGGCCAAAGTGGCTGCCAAGGGCAAGGGTGCTTCGGCGGTGGCCAAGAAGCAAGTCAAGCGTAAACCCAGCATTACGGCACCAACCAATCGACCCAAGCCGACCACCGCCACGGCATCACCGGCGGCGGCTCCTACTGTCTCCACCCCAGCGTCGTCGTCAACCACGGCACAATTGGATCCAGACGCCTTGCCACCGCGTGAATACAATGAATTGATGAAATTGGTAGATCATGCCATGGACTTTGATTGGACATCCGCAGGCCTCTTGTTGGGCTCTAAAATGGATTTTCAACTCACCGAAGAACAGCACAATTTGTTGTATGCGGAACTGACCGGAACCCGCAAGCCAGAGGAATCTGCTGCTACGGCGCCTACTACCACTGGACCAAGACCGGGATGGGGCAATCAAAATGTGGTCTCTTCTCGCGCGGCATGGGCCCTGGTCCGTTTGCGCGAACAAAAACAACAACGCCCTTCCGCACCGGCAGTGGGTGATGTGGGATTGACTCTTCCGCAACCACCTGGAGGAACACCCACCGACGCTACTACTACCAGTACTTCTGGGACGACCAAACTTGATGCATCATCGGATACTGCATGGTACAATGAAGAAAAGGCAGAACAAGATGTTACCTTGGCCATGTTGTCCGAAGGGGCCGAGATTTATCTCAAAGGAGTCTTGGAAAAGGCGATTCAATGTGCACGACAACGACAGAATCTTGATGGAATCCGATTGTGGCACCAACAATATACCACGGCCGCCAACACTAACTCGAATGGTAATGATAATGATACTGAAAATGCCAAAAAGAACAACCGACCAGCCTTGTCATTGCGATTGGGTTGTGATCTGGAACGACAACAAGCCCAAGCCGCTGGCAATGCTGCCATGACTGTCAAACGTATGGAACAAGCATTGGAACGTCAATCGGGCGTTCCGGCTCGCGCTCGCATGTTGCAAGGGGAAACATTGCAGGAGGCCACTAGCATGTCCGATTTGGCACTACGTCCCCAACTTGCCAAGGGTGCCGAGGCAGCGGATCATCATGCCAAACGACGATTTGAAATTTATGGTGGAAAAGATGTCACGGAACCCCCTCTTGGCCGCGTGCCCAAACAAGCCAAATTGGAACTGATTGATTTTACCATGGGATCTCATTTAATCGAACCGGTTGGACGTCATCGGGCCAGCAATGCTGCCACATCCATTTACTTTTAATTTCACAATCCAGAAAGATGACGAGTATTTCAGGCACCCGGCAACTCCAAGAACTATTACCATCGTGCTTTCCTCGGATCATCAGTACATCACCTTCAAGGCAATCCATCAACTCTAAAAAATATATACATTATCAACAATCCCTGAGTAGGCAGCAACACCAATTTACAGTTAATCAGAAATAACGAAATACACAAGAATGAATAAAAAGGTAAAAGTTCCGACAATCCTCTTGGGATTGTAATTCCAAAAGTTTTGTGGAACCTGAATTGTCGTAAATTGTAAATTGTCGTCATCCGCATTTCTCCCACACTTGGTGTCCGGCAGTATCCAGTACTAGTAATGCATGCATCCTTTTGGATTTGATCTCCTGATCCATCTAATGCAGTGGATGGTAGTCTCAGACGGTCAGATTTTTATTACCATGTGAATAAAGGTTGGGACTTGTGTGCGAGTTATGGGTGTAGTCATGATGGGTTGGGAGACGACAACTAGCATAATAATTATTCTTATTCATCAATCAGAACAAGCCAAGTTGGATTCAACACGAACTGCGGAAATAGAAAGTTTAAGAGTAAAGGGGATACCTTCAAAAGTAACATTTTCATATGTGATAGTGTCGTCAGTATTGGGCTGCAACTTTGAAACCCACCCAAAAATCATCCACAATGTCCGCGACAGAACTTGTCAACCCTTTCATCATCCAAAATGGCAAGTATCTCCCAATAGCCATGGACGATATTATTGTCAATGTTGTAAGCGAGATTGTAGTTAGACTACCACTTATGATTTCTCGAAGCCTAATGACTTTTCCAAACTAGAACCGACTCCTTGATTTCTTTTCGATTTCCAAGAATGTTGGAATGTTGCATGGCCCATATGTTTCTTTATATGAGTTTACAGGCAAGTTTTATGCTCCAAGTGCAGAACAACTATATGACATGTTCCATTCAGCTGAAAGATCAACTATTACAACAACCGGTGTCTCCGAATACAATCGCCATCGTCGCGAGATTATCGCTATCGGCTGTGATGGTCTTACGGCAATTGACTGGACTTTCAATGTGTGCAATAACTATTCACTGAAAGAAAAAGGTGCTGCATCTTGCTTCACCATGAACAATGATGCAGGCCAGGTTGCTGCAGCTTTTCTGGTGCCATCGACCAAGGTGGGTCAGGTCGCACATGGTGTCCAACAAGTGAGCAAGCGTCAAAACTTCAACCCAAGAGTGATAGCAACTGATACATGGCCTGCCAAACTACAATTCTGGTTCAGCATCTTTGGAGACATAATTGGAATGCTTGGGATTTTTCATTTCATGAAAAGAATCACGGATACCCTTCGAATCAATCATCCACAATTTTACGAAGCATTGCGGGATCTCAAGGACTGCGTCTACCAATATGATGCTTCAGATTATGGAAACTTGATCAATGTCTTACAGAGAGGTATCATGAGCCATAGTGCAAAGCCAATGGAACATTCAGATATTGAAGATCTGCAGAAGACAGCCAAGTGGAGTCAGCGCTACTCTCGTTTCCTCCGAAAGATTCTCCATCCCGCTCCGACTATCGAGCATCACTTGAAATGTTGGGTCAGCAAGTACAAAAGTTGTACAGATCAAATCACTGGACAGTCTTTATTTGCAGGTACAGCAAAAGTGGTTGAGAATCAAGTTCAACATACTTCTCATATCCAGTGGCCCAAAGATATTGATATGTATGTGCGAATCCCGCCAGGTCCTCGGGCAACCCATGGCCTCGACTCATTTCGATCAAGAAATCCAGAGCCTCAGTTAGAAAGTTTTCATGGTCAATTTGCAAACTATGGGAACAACAGAATGTCAGATCATCTTGGTGATGACATTCATCTTCGTGGGATTGCTATGAGAAATTTAAAAATCCAACATGAAATTGATGTTCGTGAAGGACGTGTTGATATTGGCCCTCTTCCGGGTCACATTGCTGATGTACCCTTACTCCAAGACCATCATCTCGGACTATACATCAACAATCTGGCAAAAGCTGCTGGTTGCAGTGATGCTGGATTACCTTTCAAGCACCTTAATGTCCTAGCTGAGGAGACGGGTGAAAAATTTCTATCAGAGTACTTTCATTCACAAATGAAAAGAAATGAAAGGGCAGAGACTATGCCCGATCCACGTACCGATTTATGTGGTTGTTGTGCTATTGAAAGTCAAGAACAGGTACAACAGGTACAACCTGATGGAGCAAGGCCTGCACCTGCAGGTGTGATTCCCACTTTCATCATGGCAACTGGCAATAACCCCCCGACAACTCTTGTCTTGCCTACACCGGGACATGAGGCATCAGAAAAGTTCTGCTGTGGCAAATTTGAAAAGTACACCCTGCACAAAATCCAAAAGGGAAGGTACCCACCTGGAAGAGTACCACATGACAAAAGCTGTCCTCATCAGATTCAGAAGAAGGACAAAGCTAAACCCCCTCCGGATATGACTGCAATTGGAGAGGTGCAGGCTCTAGACTGTGGACCAGCAGGAGCCGCTGAACAGGAACAAGAAGCTTGGATTTAGAAGAAAAATCATCTACATGTGAACAAGGAAATTTATGAACCCTGTGAGTGAACCCGGAAGAAACTACATTTGACAAGAAATCATGCCACAGGGACTTACATTACATTTTAACCAGTATTACGTAAACTTCATCATCATCATGGAATACGTCACGTCTGATGGAAAAACGACCATGCCACTCCATTTCATTCATCCTATGATAGAAAACATGGTGTTAGAGCAAGGAAAGACAATAAAGTTAATGGTCAAGTATAACACAGTAACAAAATAGTGACAGCACTTACCTATCGTTATTGTCGTCCGGTGCATTCCAGGAATACGTCACGTCTGATGGAAAAACGACCATGCCACTCCATTTCATTCATCATCAGCATCATCAATGCCCTTCTTCTTGTCATCAGAAAGACAGGAAAAGTTAGAAAGGGCCAACCAAATGTACAAGAATAGCCGACGGACTTAACGTACCAAATACAGGTCCTGCTGGTCCATGGACCGGTTCAGGCAATACGACGACAAACTTTTGAAAACGACCTTGATCCTCCAACATTTTATCACATTCTAAATTGCAATGGTTTAGAGGAAAGAAAGACAGTACAAGTTAGAAAGGACCGAAAGAATGATATTGAGGAAAGAAAGGCAGTACAAGTTAGAGCGGACCGACAGAATGCACAAGAATAGCAGACGGACTTACCGTAACAATACGGGTCCTGCACCATGGACTGGATCAGGGAATACACCTTCAAAATTAAAAAAAAGGCCCCCATGCTTCAATCATTTTACCACACTGTAGAAAACAATTATTTAGAGGAAAGTAAGACAGTAAAAGTTAGAGAGGACCGACAGAATGTACAAGAATACAAGACGGACTTACCGTAACAATAGGGGTCCTGCACCATGGACCGGATCAGGGAATACGACTTCAAAAGCGAAAATCGACCCAGTGGCTCCATCTGCATTATTTCATGACAGAGCGAGAAGATAGACTTTGAGCATTGAGCAACAAAAGACAGAAAAAAAGACAAATCTGCCTGTGGTTGATGATAGACATCACCTCAGCAATTGTAGCAGTCAATTCCCTGCCGACAAACAAAGATGATGCTGCAAGCGTGCAGTAGTGTCTACCGGTAACTGTATTTACTGGTGTTTCCGTTAACGGTACTTTTGGCCGGCGCTATATCGATTAATCCTATGGTTTGATTGGACAGAGTGGTTTTGGATATCGAATTCTCGGCTGCTTTGATTGGTTGAGCAATAAGTGGCATTTCCCCACCCCCCGCCCTTGCCTTTGACCAATCAAGGCTTCAAGATTCGGGGAATTCATGTATGCGAATCACCCATTGTTCGTCACGAATGTCTTCCACATGTTCGTCATCCCGGGATTTACCGAGCCACACGGTTTTCTTTCTTTTTTCCTTTTTTCTTTCCCCTCGCTGCGCCTGTCCCCCCCCCAGTCTCAATCTGAGGGATTTCGATATACGAGGCGCAGGTTCCAGCCAATCAGAGTCCCTGATCCGACCGATATCGGTCACGTCCGTTCATGTACCTGGTACGTGGCAGCTCTACCAAGTCGCTGTGAATCCTCGTGCTTGACCTCCGGACCGGTAGTGCGTAGGCCAATGTACCAAACTCCGGAG